>CAUYUJ010018349.1:335030-445030 GCA_963575745.1 Prorocentrum cordatum | reverse complement strand
AGACGACGACGGAGACGACGACGGAGACGACGGGGAGACGACGAAGACGACACGACAACGACGACGACGGCGACCAACGGAAGAGCGTCTTCCACACGCCGAAGGGTCGGCGGATTTTCGCTTCGACTTTCGATCGAGACTCCGCCTTAGCAATGCATATATATATATATATATATATATATATATATATATATGTATACACATATAGTGGAACAGGCGCACGAACGTTTCATAGTTCGGCGGTGCAGCACAATGCCCATTGCGTGAACCCGAGGTGATGTGCGCACTCCCTTTTGTCTGAGGCTAATGCCGTCGACATTCTGCCTATCCAGATCCGAATCTGACAGCATCGTCCTCTGCCGTAGACATTTTGGCTCAAGCTGCCACCGCTGCTTCTGAACGAGGAGCTGGTCCGTGCGGCGGCCCCACTGTACCACTGGCGACATGGATCTGGAAGACCTCGGAGGTCCCGCCCGACGACCCGCTCCTGTCAATCCTCGCTCGCGGAATGCACCGGGCAGAGCAGCGGTTGACGGGGAGGCGGAGGTTCCGCCCGCCGCGTCCGGGGCCATCGCCATGGCCGGCATCGACATCGTGGCGGAAGAGGACGGCAGCGTGGTGTCGGACGGCAACATGGTCGCGCAGATGGCCGCCATGGGCTACACGGGTGGCAGGCTGGCCGGAGACCTGGGGGGCGCGGCCCCGCAGCAGGCCGCGCAGGGCCACAGACTGCACGGAGACGGGGCGCCGCGGGCGCCGCGCAGCCGCGAGGAGATGGAGGCCGCCCAGGCCGCAGCCCGCGGCTCGCGGCCGGCGGTCGGCGGCGAGGAGATGACGC
This sequence comes from Prorocentrum cordatum, assembly GCA_963575745.1. NCBI lineage: Eukaryota > Dinophyceae > Prorocentrales > Prorocentraceae > Prorocentrum > Prorocentrum cordatum. Next base: position 444,192 of record CAUYUJ010018349.1, on the reverse strand, counting down.
CGGCACAGAAGCGCGCGGCCCGGAAGGTCGGGCCGTCGTCGTGGTCGTCGTCGTCTTCGTCGTCGTCGTCGTCGGCGGCGTCCGCGTCGGCGTCGTCGTCGTCGTCGCCGTCGTCGTCGCCGCCGTCGTCGCCGTCGTCGCCGCCGCCGCCGCCGGGGTAAGATAGGGAAATGGGGGGTACGAAATCTGCTGCACGCAGCTGGTTTCGGCCCCGCCGCCGGGCCCGTTCCTCGAGACACGGGCGCCTCCCGGCGCCAGAAGGCGCCGGGAGAACCAGCTGAGCTGATTCTCGCCTCGAGATGCCGCCGCCGCTGGAGGCGGCTCGTCGTCGTCGTCGTCGTCGTCGTCGTCGTCGTCGTCGTCGTCGTCGTCGTCGTCGTCGTCGTTGTCGTGGTCATCGTCGTCGTCGTCGTCGTCTACCCTATCCTTTGCTATCCTACCCTCTCGCCCGCCCCGAGAAGGCAGCCGCGCCGCCCGCGCTCGACCTGACGATGCAGCTGCGGGACCTGATGGCAGGCCACTTCGAGGGGATGACTGGCGCGTCGCAGGCGGCTAAGGCCTGCTCGATCGTAGAGGCCAAGGCGGACGTGCTGGCGACAGACAGCGAGGACGGAGGCGGCGGTCTTAATGCGCTGATGTTCGTCGTTCAGCGCGCCGCCGACCCAGATCTCATCACCCGGCTCCTCCGGGCAAAGGCCGATGTCAACGCATCAAACATGCTGGGTTTCACGGTCATGCACAGTTTCGCCTCTCGGACATCTAAGGACGCGGCGACGCCCATCATACTCGGAGAACTCTTGAGCGCGGGTTGTCAGCCTCTTGTCCCCTTGCAGGCTCTTAATGGACTGAGCCCGCTACACGTGGCAGCTGGCTTCCTCGACGCGGAGTTGTGCTCGATGTTGATTCGGGCTCGTGCGAATCCCTCTGCAAAAGGGCCTGGTGGCGCGACACCTTTGGATTGGGCTCAGAAGCGCAAGCCAGATTTCAGACAACTCCTTGCGCTCGAATGTGCTCTCAAGCCTTGAAGCAGAAGTCGGTCCGGGCCCGTGAAGACGCCAACCTTCGACTGGATGCTTCACTCCTTTGAGCCTTAATTCCTTAGGAAACTCGTGGAGCGAGATTCCAAGGGGCTTTTCTTTGTCACTTGCCTGCAAGCCAGACGTTGTGTCTTCACGAGAGGTTGCCGCCAAGCGCGCCTCCTCCTCCCCCTCTGAGTCTCCTGCCCCTTCCCTTCCTTCCTCAGTATGTATTCTCCTCCTCCTCCCTCTGGGGGCCATCCTCTTCCCTCGGGGTCGCGCAACCCTCACTGGCTTTTCTGATTTGGCAGGGAACAGTCCAGGGCTACAGAGCTCAGTGCCCAGTGGGGCCCACTCCCCTTCCCCGTGCCCTCCCAGGAGAAGGAGGAAGTTTTTTCAACCAGCGATTATCCCGGAGATCGGACTCGCGGGGGGGGGGGGCGTTTGCGGGCCCCTTGGGCCGTCCCAGTCGCCTTATTGAGGGGGCGAGCAGCACAGGGTCCGGATTTGCTCCTCTGCTTCCATAGGCTTCGGACATGTCTTGTTCAGACGGTATTGTTGCGAGTCGTCGGTCGCAAGTGTTACGAGCACTGTCTGTTAGCAGAACGTTTGTTTGGTCTGTGGTTGGCTCGCTTGGTGGCATTCGGCGACACCCCGCACCGTGATTGGGTCGTGGACACGAGGTCCTGTCTGGGGCGCGTCGGGGGGTCTGCGTCTGTGCAAGATGCTTCGGGAGCCTCCAGGGGCTCTTTTCGGGCGGCCCTGCGGGAAAGGTCTCCGCGGCCCTTTAGGCCGTCCCCTTCTTGGGCTCTCCTTGGGCATCCTTGAGGGGCCCCTCCCTCGGGCCGTCTTGAGGGTCTCACGGGCCGTTTCCGGGCGTTCTTTGGTCGTCGTTGAGGCCGTCTTGGGAGCCTCTCGGGCCGGCTTGGGATGATTTTTGGGATGTCTTCGAGCGCTGGAAACCTGGAAAGCGCAAGCGGAAGCGCTGCCTCGTGGGGCCCTCTTGGGAGTACTCTTGCGCCCATCTTGGGGCGTCTCGGGGGCCTCTTGGGCTGCCTGAAATGCACCTGGGGCCGTCTTTTGGCGCTATGGGGCCGTCTCGGAGCTCTCCTGCGCTGTCTTGGAAAACTCCTGGGACCCGATATTGGGGGCTTCTTTGACCGCCTCGGAGCGCTGGAAGCCAGCTTTTCGCTAGCTTTTTCATTTGTTGTTGTTTTTAGTAGTGTTTTTGTTGTCTCTTGGAGGTCCTCTTGCAGCCCTCTAGGGGCGTCGCGGCGTCTTGCAGGCCTCCTATGCCGTCTTGAGGCCATCTTGGGCGTATTGGAGCGCTCTTGGGTCGTTTTGGAGGCCTCTTGGGCCCTCTTTGGGCGCTTCTTGGGACCCTCTTGGCTCGTTTTGGGGCCCTCAGGCTTCTGGGAAAATCACGCGGGGAAGGCGTGGGAACACGGGATTTGGGTTCCCTGCCCCTAATGTAATAAGTACAATACTGAACACAGAGTACAGGGAGCTCTAGAAGCTTGGGGAACACTCCACTTCGTGCCCGAAGCACGGTGGACTTTGAGGGTCTTCTCCGAGATATGCTTGTGCACCGTAACCATTGTGGCTTATAGGCGTGCACACCCAATGTGCTTACAGTAAGTTTTGCCGCATGCTGTGCCATCTGCGTTTGGGCGGTGAGTCGAAGGAGCGCCCGCTACTATTACCACCGCTTCGACATCCCAACCTACACCATGCTTGGATGCTCATTCAAACTTGGTAGCGGAGCTGCCCGATCCTTTCGGGCAGCTCTGCTTTCTAGTCTGCCTCTCACAATGTGGATGGTTGCTTACATCTCGGTGTATGCGGACGTCTAGATTTTCTCCCAGGATACCGGGGCGTGCGTAAAAAACGACCATCCGTCGATATGATGAGGTAATGGCGTTCTGCATTAGAAGTAATGATCGTGCGTGTCGTACGAAACGTGTGAGGGGTGTGCCGCGAAACGGGCGCGGGGCCAGAATACGCTCAAACAGGGTCCTCCTGGGACGGCGGAGTGTCCATTATCTTCGCCCGCGCGTGAGGCCACTGTATCGTTTCCATTATCTTCGCCCGCGCGTGAGGCCACATTCTCGGTCCCATGAGATTCGCCCGCACGTGGGGCCACATTTTCGCATTCATCTGTTACAGCCCAAAAATCGTGTTCGCCCTCCCCCCCCTCCCCCCCATGGAGCAAAGCTGGGTGGAGGCGGAAGCGCCGACCTGCCCGGCCCACGAGTCAGCTTTGCACTTCGGGGGGGAGGGGGGGGAGGGAAAGAGGGAGGGAGGGAGGGAAGGTGGAGGAGGCAGGAGGAGGAGGAGGAGGAGGAGGAGGAGGAGGAGGACGACAACGACGAGGAGGAGGACGAGGAGGGAGGAACAGCTTTGCACTTCGGGGGGGAGGGGGGGAGGGAAAGGGGGAGGGAAGGGGGAGGGAAGGGGGGAGGGAGGCAGTGGGGGAGGAGGGGGGAGGAAGAGGAGGGTGAAGGGGAGGAGGAGGAATGAGGAATGAGGAATGAGGAATGAGGAATCAGGAGGAGGACGAAGAGGAGGAGGAGGAGGAGGAGGAGGAGAAGGAGGAGGAGGAGGAGAAAGGAGGAACAACTCTGCACTTCGGAGGGGAAGGGGGGGAAGGGAAGGAAGGAGGAAGGGAGGGAGGAGGGAGAAAAAGGAGGAATGAGGAGGATGGAGGAGGAGGAGGGGCGACGAAGAGAAGGAACGATGATGATTTTCAAATGGAGTGCGAAGGAGTGCCTCTGGGGAGTATCTCCAGAGGCTTTCGGGCGGAGTGCGGACGACTGCGGAGGATTTCAAATTCGAGCGGAGGCCTCTGGGGAGCACCTCCAGAGGCCTCCAGGAGGAGTGCGGACGAATGCGGAGGATTTCAAATTCAAGCGGAGGCCTCTGGGGAGTGCCTCCGGAGGCTTTCGGGCGGAGTGCGGACGAATGCGGAGGATGTCAAATTCCAGCGGAGGCCTCTGGACTGCCTCCCAGAGGCTTCCGGGAGGAGTGCGGACGAGTGCGGAGGATATCAAATTCGAGCGGAGGCGTCTGGGCACTAGTGCTGGAGGCCTCCGGCGGGAGGATTGCGGACGAGTGCGGACGATTTTGAATTGGAGGCTGGAGGATGGGAGGGTGGGGCGGCGGGCGAGGGAGGGGGGAGGGATAGGCCCGGCGACAAAGAAGCGACCACATCTTCTTTGCGAGACCTTGCGTGCAGAGGCTGTGATATGATTCGGGCAGGCCCAGTGAGGCACACATGAAAACATCTCCCTGGCGAAGACGTGCGTGCAGAGGCTGTGATATGTTTTGCCAGCCGCGGTGAGGGAGACTTCAAACCATCTTCCTTGCCAAGATGTGCGTGCAAAGGCTGTGATGCGATGATGTTGGCATGTGAATCGAACGATGTCGTGCGTGCGATTGCTGTGCGATGATCTGGTTGTGATGTGGAGGCAACTGTGAACCGAACGATGTCGTGCGTGCGATGGCTGTGCGATGATCTGGTTGTCATGTGGAGGCAACTGTGAACCGTCTGGCGCGCTCCGCGTGCCACGGTCGTTTATTTCGCACACACCGGAGAAAAGTGTGAGCGTGTGTGCATCTCTGTGGACCCGGCGCCGACCAGTGCTGACCGATGGTGATGCAGATTCGTGGACCTTTCCTTCGATACTGGGGATGGCGAGCACGCCTCCGTCATCGTCATTAGAGATGCGGCTCTGCACGCTCATATGTATATGTGTGCGCACCGCCTATGGCCCCGACTGTGGGATCCATGGGTGGAGGGCCCTTTGACAACAGACCCGGGGTCCTCGGCGCTGCTCTTGTGCGTCTCCCGTCCCAGTGGCCGTGTGTCCCGAGACGCTTCAGGGCTCCCTGCCGCTTCTTGGGTGTAGCGCGCGCGGCCGTGATTCCTATCCGCTGCGATGGCGCCCCATCTCGACCACAAGGAGATGGACCTACTCCGGACCTGGTTTGGAGACAAGGGCCTGACACCGATAACAGCGCACGCCAAGCTCGCCCAGACCCGGGCGAAGCGCGGGATCGCTGCCCCGAACATCACCAACGTCCGAAAGTTCCTCCGCGGCCTGACGTACACTGCGTCCGCCACCGAGCAGAGGGGGCGGAAGAATCGTCTCACTCGCAGCCATGTGCTGACTATGAACCGCACCCGCCTCAGACTGATCCAGGACCCCAACATCGGGGGACAACGGGAGGTGCATTGGGATGAGATCATCCAGAAGTCCAACGTCCCCCAGGTGCACAGGACGACCGCGCAGAAAGCTTTTAAGCGAGAGGGGATCGACGTGAAATGGAGACGCCCCCGGGAGAAGCCCTTGCGGAAGGCCGAGCACTTAGACAAGCGCAAGCTCATCTGCGGCCGGTGGCGCTTCCTCTCGGATTCCTATTTTGCCGATTCCATGGATCTTGTGATCGACAACAAGAGTTGGGATTATCCAGCGGACGAGCGTGCTCGGAACTACCTTCGCCGCCAGCGGATCCGGGGCCATCTCCGGGCGCCGGCCGAGGGTTTGCAGGCGGGTTTCACGAAGCCCAACAGGAAGAGGCACCGGATCAACCCTGGAGGATCTGTCATGGTGTGCGCCGGCATTACCAATTGCCGCGTAGCAGTGTGGCATTACATCGAGAAGAGGTGGAATACCGAGGCCGCAGCATCCACGTACAAGGATGTTTTGGCACCAAAACTAGCAACCAAGCGTGGGCCCAAGCGCAAGTATCACGTCTTAGAGGACAATGGTCCGACTGGCTACAAAAGCAGGAAGGCCGCTGACCAGAAGGCGGAGAGCCGCATCCACGCGATGCAGTACCCGAGGTACAGCCCCGACCTCAACCCATGGGACTTCGCCCTATGGGAGGACATCCAGTGCCGCATGGATGCAAACGCACCCAAGGGAAAGGAGACGAAGGCGGCCTTCAAGCAGCGGCTCCGTCGCACGGCCATGGCCACGTCCACTCAGACAGTTCGCCGGGCTCTCCTGAGCATCAAGAAGCGGGCGCAGGCCATCTTCGATGCAGACGGTGGAGACATCGATTTCGACTGATACCGGTGTGTAGGATGGTCTGAACAACAATGTCGCGCTCCCGCGCTTTCCCGCCGACGTCGACCCGAGACCCCGCATGGCCCCGCATGGGGCGTGGCGCTATGTCACGACAGTGGGCGGAATGCCGGGCCGTTCCAGCCCCTCCCGCCAGCGCGGGAATGCTCCCTGGGGTCGCTGTCACGGCGGGTTCGTAGAAACCGTGTAGGAGCCGGTAGAAACCGCGTAGAAACCGCGTAGAAACCGCATCTGTTTTACATAGAAACCGGTCGAATCCAATAAAAGTAGATTTATAATTTTAAAGTCTTTTAGGTGTGCAACGGTTTCTATGTAAAACATAAGCGGTTTCTACGCGGTTTCTACGCGGTTTCTACCGGTTCTTACACGGTTTCTACGAAGTCGGCGCGCACGCCGCGCGGCGTCGCGCCCAGGCGGCGCGGCAGTAGCGGCTTGCCGACTCTGCGGGCGCCGACTCCGACCGGTGGCATGCGCTGGCGCACCGGAGTTCCCGCGCGCCAGCGCGGCCTTCGAGACGCGCTGGGAAGTTCCCGTCGGAAACAGCTCTCGCGGCCGCTTCAGCTGCCGAATGAGTTCAGCCGACCGCGTTGCGGGTGGGCGCGCGGGGCGTTTGCAACTGCGCGAGGGTGGCGGATTGAAGTCTCGCTGTCGTACGTGAGCCATGTCCAGAACTAGGGTTTTTTCTATGGTTTTCCATAGGTTTTCTGCAGTCGGCCGCTTCCGCCGCCATCTGGGCTCGAGGGCTTCGCGCGGGGCGCGCGAGGCCTCGGGGGCAGCAGGGATGCTGCCCGTCGCGGCCGCCAGGCGCCACTACCTGTCCAAGCAACAGCCGCGGGGGCCTGATGCGGCAGCCGTAGAGCGGGGCGTCGCGGCCGCCCTGCGAGCTGAGTTCGCAGCTGCGGACGGCCTCCAGCCGCTCGCCGGGGACGCGCGGCGCTACCACGTGCACTGGGTGCACCACCGCACGGACTCCCCAGGGGATGTCCAGCCCGACCAGCTCACCCGGAAGCAGTTCTGGGATCACTTGGTGCGGTGCTACGGCGAGGCGCACCCGAAGCGCGGGGCCGTGCACGGGAGCATCCTCTAGTTCGGCGTGGTTGCCCAGGAGAGGCACGCCAACGCCGCCCGGGAGGCCGACCGAGCAGTGCACTACCACGCAGCAGTTTTCACGGACACGCAGCACCGGTGGAAGTTCGTGAGGAAGCTCTCTGCAGACAAGTACAAGATGCAGATGCATGCGGTGGCGCACGACGCGTACACCACCATGCACAAGTACCTGCGGGAGCCGAGCGCCTCGAAGCCGCTCCACGAGCTGGACCCAGCGCTCTTCTTCTCGGTCGGCCACCCGACGGGCGACGCGCTGAAGCAGCTCCTGGAAAACGGGGAGAGGTACTGCCGCGTACGCCGCAGCAGGCGCCCTCGGGAGCAGCCGGGCAACGCCGACGACGACGAGGGCCAGGCCCAGAAGGCGCACAGGTCCCAGTTCGGCACGGTGTACAAGTGGGTGATAGACCACGAACTCCGCGGCGACGAGGGCGTGGCGAAGTTCCACAAGCAGGCGGACGAGGAGCTGGCACAGGGCCGACCACACCTACTAGACTTCGCGAAGAAGCACTCGAACAGCCTGCGCGAGCAGATTGATTTTGTGTGGCACGTCTCCATGGCCGAGGGAGAAGCCCCCCGCCGCGGGTAGCCCCCGTCCCGATTGGGAGGGTTCCAGCGTTGAGAATCCTTTGGCACTGCCGAACGTTCGTGACCTGGGATGTTCCAAATAGTGAGAACCCTATGGCCCTGGCTCCGATGGTGGGGTTCGTATTCACCAAAGCCCCCCGAGGCCGACGGGCGGCTGGGGCGCCTGGGCAAGTCGCGGCTGGATATCCTTGCCGACGCGGCCCTCCTAGGTGCGACCCAAGAGGAGGCGGCGGAGGCCTGCGCGAACGGCGGAGGCGCGTGTCTCGCCATGTACGAGGCCATCTTCGAGAGGCAGGGCCTGTGCCCAGATATGTTCTGCCGCCAGGTGTTCGAGGCGCTCGAGATGGGGCGCCAGAAGGGCAACCCGGTCATGATGGTCGGGCCCCCAGACACGGGGAAAACTCCAGTGACGAAGCCTCTCGAGAAGATATACAAAGTGATGGGCATTCCGCAATCCGACAGCTTCTGCCCTTTGGAATTCATCCGGGATTACGAGTTGGTCCTTTTCCAGGACTTCCGCTACGCCCCCAGCCACCCGAAGAAGGGCGAGCAGGGATTCCGCAATCCGACAGCTTCTGCCCTTTGGAATTCATCCGGGATTACGAGTTGGTCCTTTTCCAGGACTTCCGCTACGCCCCCGGCCACCCGAAGAAGGGCGAGCAGGGCATCCGGGTGGGCGAGGGGACCTTCAACCGCCTCCTGGAGGGACTCACGACGAAAATCGGGGTTCCGAAATCGGACGGGACCCGAGACTTTGATTGTGAGGGCACAGCCCCGCTGATTTTCACAGGCCCATTCCAGATCACAGCGTGCAGGAACGGCGTTCCCGACAAGAGGGAGACAGACCAGATCAACAGCATAGTGAAGTATATATTCTTCAACGCCCTGGCGCCTCCGGTGCTGAACCGCTCCTTCAAGACGTGCGCGGTGTGCTGGGCCAGGTGGGTCCTGACGGGCGAGATGACTTGCCGGTTGAAGGAGGGCAGACCACTGGGCGCACTGCTTGAGGCCGTGCGGAACTGCTGCGTTCCTTGCAGCCCTGGCGCCAGCGGCTCCTTGCCGCCGCGCGTTGCCGCGAGCGCCCCGTCGGCATCTGCGTCGGAGACCTTGGGGGCGGCGGCCCCGGCGTCGGCAGGGGCCCAGATGATGGCGGAGCTTGGTAAGCTGATCGCCTGGCGCAGCCAGGGGCACCTGACGGAGGCAGAGTTCGGGGCGGCGAAGAGGAACCTTGGCCTGTCGTAGGCCGCGTGCGCAGAATTCGCCGGCGCAGGTTCGTCATTGAGGTCGGCCTCGTCAGAGAGTAAAGTGTGAGCGTGTGTGCATCTCTGTGGGCCCGGCGCCGACCAGTGCTGACCGATGGTGATGCAGATTCGTGGGCCTTTCCTTCGATACTGGGGATGGCGAGCACGCCTCCGTCATCGTCATTAGAGATGCGGCTCTGCACGCTCATATGTATATGTGTGCGCACCGCCTATGGCCCCGACTGTGGGATCCATGGGTGGAGGGCCCTTTGACAACAGACCCGGGGTCCTCGGCGCTGCTCTTGTGCGTCTCCCGTCCCAGTGGCCGTGTGTCCCGAGACGCTTCAGGGCTCCCTGCCGCTTCTTGGGTGTAGCGCGCGCGGCCGTGATTCCTATCCGCTGCGATGGCGCCCCATCTCGACCACAAGGAGATGGACCTACTCCGGACCTGGTTTGGAGACAAGGGCCTGACACCGATAACAGCGCGCGCCAAGTTCGCCCAGACCCGGGCGAAGCGCGGGATTGCAGCCCCGAACATCACCAACGTCCGAAAGTTCCTCCGCGGCCTGACGTACACTGCGTCCGCCACCGAGCAGAGGGGGCGGAAGAATCGTCTCACTCGCAGCCATGTGCTGACTATGAACCGCACCCGCCTCAGACTGATCCAGGACCCCAACATCGGGGGACAACGGGAGGTGCATTGGGATGAGATCATCCAGAAGTCCAACGTCCCCCAGGTGCACAGGACGACCGCGCAGAAAGCTTTTAAGCGAGAGGGGATCGACGTGAAATGGAGACGCCCCCGGGAGAAGCCCTTGCGGAATGCCGAGCACTTAGACGAGCGCAAGCTCATCTGCGGCCGGTGGCGCTTCCTCTCGGATTCTTATTTTGCCGATTCCATGGATCTTGTGATCGACAACAAGAGTTGGGATTATCCAGCGGACGAGCGTGCTCGGAACTACCTTCGCCGCCAGCGGATCCGGGGCCATCTCCGGACGCCGGCCGAGGGGTTGCAGGCGGGTTTCACGAAGCCCAACAGGAAGAGGCACCGGATCAACCCTGGAGGATCTGTCATGGTGTGCGCCGGCATTATCAACTGCCGCGTAGCAGTGTGGCATTACATCGAGAAGAGGTGGAATGCCGAGGCCGCAGCATCCACGTACAAGGATGTGTTGGCACCAAAACTAGCAACCAAGCGTGGGCCCAAGCGCAAGTATCACGTCTTAGAGGACAATGATCCGACTGGCTACAAAAGCAGGAAGGCCGCTGACCAGAAGGCGGAGAGCCGCATCCACGCGATGCAGTACCCGATGTACAGCCCCGACCTCAACCCATGGGACTTCACCCTATGGGAGGACATCCAGTGCCGCATGGATGCAAACGCACCCAAGGGAAAGGAGACGAAGGCGGCCTTCAAGCAGCGGCTCCGTCGCACGGCCATGTCCACGTCCACTCAGACAGTTCGCCGGGCTCTCCTGAGCATCAAGAAGCGGGCGCAGGCCATCTTCGATGCAGACGGTGGAGACATTGATTTCGACTGATACCGGTGTGTGGGATGGTCTGAACAACAATGTCGCGCTCCCGCGCTTTCCCGCCGACGTCGACCCGAGACCCCGCATGGCCCCGCATGGGGCGTGGCGCTATGTCACGACAGTGGGCGGAATGCCGGGCCGTTCCAGCCCCTCCCGCCAGCGCGGGAATGCTCCCTGGGGTCGCTGTCACGGCGGGTTCGTAGAAACCGTGTAGGAGCCGGTAGAAACCGCGTAGAAACCGCGTAGAAACCGCATCTGTTTTACATAGAAACCGGTCGAATCCAATAGAAGTAGATTTATAATTTTAAACTCTTTTAGGTGTGCAACGGTTTCTATGTAACAAATAAGCGGTTTCTACGCGGTTTCTACGCGGTTTCTACCGGTTCCTACGCGGTTTCTACGAGGTCGGCGCGCACGCCGCGCGGCGTCGCGCCCGGGCGGCGCGGCAGTAGCGGCTTGCCGACTCTGCGGGCGCCGACTCCGACCGGTGGCATGCGCTGGCGCACCGGAGTTCCCGCGCGCCAGCGCGGCCTTCGAGACGCGCTGAGAAGTTCCCGTCGGAAACAGCTCTCGCGGCCGCTTCAGCTGCCGAATGAGTTCAGCCGACCGCGTTGCGGGTGGGCGCGCGGGGCGTTTGCAACTGCACGAGGGTGGCGGATTGAAGTCTCGCTGTCGTACGTGAGCCATGTCCAGAACTAGCGTTTTTTTCTATGGTTTTCCATAGGTTTTCTGCAGTCGGCCGCTTCCGCCGCCATCTGGGCTCGAGGGCTTCGCGCGGGGCGCGCGAGGCCTCGGGGGCAGCAGGGATGCTGCCCGTCGCGGCCGCCAGGCGCCACTACCTGTCCAAGCAACAGCCGCGGGGGCCTGATGCGGCAGCCGTAGAGCGGGGCGTCGCGGCCGCCCTGCGAGCTGAGTTCGCAGCTGCGGACGGCCTCCAGCCGCTCGCCGGGGACGCGCGGCGCTACCACGTGCACTGGGTGCACCACCGCACGGACTCCCCAGGGGATGTCCAGCCCGACCAGCTCACCCGGAAGCAGTTCTGGGATCACTTGGTGCGGTGCTACGGCGAGGCGCACCCGAAGCGCGGGGCCGTGCACGGGAGCATCCTCTAGTTCGGCGTGGTTGCCCAGGAGAGGCACGCCAACGCCGCCCAGGAGGCCGACCGAGCAGTGCACTACCACGCAGCAGTTTTCACGGACACGCAGCACCGGTGGAAGTTCGTGAGGAAGCTCTCTGCAGACAAGTACAAGATGCAGATGCATGCGGTGGCGCACGACGCGTACACCACCATGCACAAGTACCTGCGGGGGCCGAGCGCCTCGAAGCCGCTCCACGAGCTGGACCCAGCGCCCTTCTTTCTCGGTCGGCCACCCGACGGGCAACGCGCTGAAGCAGCTCCTGGAAAACGGGGAGAGGTACTGCCGCGTACGCCGCAGCAGGCGCCCTCGGGAGCAGCCGGGCAACGCCGACGACGACGACGAGGGCCAGGCCCAGAAGGCGCACAGGTCCCAGTTCGGCACGGTGTACAAGTGGGTGATAGACCACGAACTCCGCGGCGACGAGGGCGTGGCGAAGTTCCACAAGCAGGCGGACGAGGAGCTGGCACAGGGCCGACCACACCTACTAGACTTCGCGAAGAAGCACTCGAACAGCCTGCGCGAGCAGATTGATTTTGTGTGGCACGTCTCCAAGGCCGAGGGAGAAGCCCCCCGCCGCGGGTAGCCCCCGTCCCGATTGGGAGGGCTCCAGCGTTGAGAGTCCTATGGCACTGCCGAACGTTCGTGACCTGGGATGTTCCAAATGGTGAGAACCCTATGGCCCTGGCTCCGATGGTGGGGTTCGTATTCACCAAAGCCCCCCGAGGCCGACGGGCGGCTGGAGCGCCTGGGCAAGTCGCGGCTGGATATCCTGGCCGACGCGGCCCTCCTAGGTGCGACCCAAGAGGAGGCGGCGGAGGCCTGCGCGAACGGCGGAGGCGCGTGTCTCGCCATGTACGAGGCCATCTTCGAGAGGCAGGGCCTGTGCCCAGATATGTTCTGCCGCCAGGTGTTCGAGGCGCTCGAGATGGGGCGCCAGAAGGGCAACGCGGTCATGATGGTCGGGCCCCCAGACACGGGGAAAACTCCAGTGACGAAGCCTCTCGAGAAGATATACAAAGTGATGGGCATTCCGCAATCCGACAGCTTCTGCCCTTTGGAATTCACCCGGGATTACGAGTTGGTCCTTTTCCAGGACTTCCGCTACGCCCCCGGCCACCCGAAGAAGGGCGAGCAGGGCATCCGGGTGGGCGAGGGGACCTTCAACCGCCTCCTGGAGGGACTCACGACGAAAATCGGGGTTCCGAAATCGGACGGGGCCCGAGACTTTGATTATGAGGGCACAGCCCCGCTGATTTTCACAGGCCCATTCCAGATCACAGCGTGCAGGAACGGCGTTCCCGACAAGAGGGAGACAGACCAGATCAACAGCATAGTGAAGTATATATTCTTCAACGCCCCGGCGCCTCCGGTGCTGAACCGCTCCTTCAAGACGTGCGCGGTGTGCTGGGCCAGGTGGGTCCTGACGGGCGAGATGACTTGCCGGTTGAAGGAGGGCAGACCACTGGGCGCATTGCTTGAGGCCGTGCGGAACTGCTGCGTTCCTTGCAGCCCTGGCGCCAGCGGCTCCTTGCCGCCGCGCGTTGCCGCGAGCGCCCCGTCGGCATCTGCGTCGGAGACCTTGGGGGCGGCGGCCCCGGCGTCGGCAGGGGCCCAGATGATGGCGGAGCTTGGTAAGCTGATCGCCTGGCGCAGCCAGGGGCACCTGACGGAGGCAGAGTTCGGGGCGGCGAAGAGGAACCTTGGCCTGTCGTAGGCCGCGTGCGCAGAATTCGCCGGCGCAGGTTCGTCATTGAGGTCGGCCTCGTCAGAGGGTAAAGTGTGAGCGTGTGTGCATCTCTGTGGACCCGGCGCCGACCAGTGCTGACCGATGGTGATACAGATTCGTGGACCTTTCTTTCGGTACTGGGGATGGCGAGCACGCCTCCGTCATCGTCATTAGAGATGCGGCTCTGCACGCTCATATGTATATGTGTGCGCACCGCCTATGGCCCCGACTGTGGGATCCATGGGTGGAGGGCCCTTTGACAACAGACCCGGGGTCCTCGGCGCTGCTCTTGTGCGTCTCCCGTCCCAGTGGCCGTGTGTCCCGAGACGCTTCAGGGCTCCCTGCCGCTTCTTGGGTGTAGCGCGCGCGGCCGTGATTCCTATCCGCTGCGATGGCGCCCCATCTCGACCACGAGGAGATGGACCTACTCCGGACCTGGTTTGGAGACAAGGGCCTGACACCGATAACAGCGCGCGCCAAGCTCGCCCAGACCCGGGCGAAGCGCGGGATCGCAGCCCCGAACATCACCAACGTCCGAAAGTTCCTCCGCGGCCTGACGTACACTGCGTCCGCCACCGAGCAGAGGGGGCGGAATAATCGTCTCACTCGCAGCCATGTGCTGACTATGAACCGCACCCGCCTCAGACTGATCCAGGACCCCAACATCGGGGGACAACGGGAGGTGCATTGGGATGAGATCATCCAGAAGTCCAACGTCCCCCAGGTGCACAGGACGACCGCGCAGAAAGCTTTTAAGCGAGAGGGGATCGACGTGAAATGGAGACGCCCCCGGGAGAAGCCCTTGCGGAAGGCCGAGCACTTAGACGAGCGCAAGCTCATCTGCGGCCGGTGGCGCTTCCTCTCGGATTCCTATTTTGCCGATTCCATGGATCTTGTGATCGACAACAAGAGTTGGGATTATCCAGCGGACGAGCGTGCTCGGAACTACCTTCGCCGCCAGCGGATCCGGGGCCATCTCCGGACGCCGGCCGAGGGTTTGCAGGCGGGTTTCACGAAGCCCAACAGGAAGAGGCACCGGATCAACCCTGGAGGATCTGTCATGGTGTGCGTCGGCATAATCACCTGCCGCGTAGCAGTGTGGCATTACATCGAGAAGAGGTGGAATACCGAGGCCGCAGCATCCACGTACAAGGATGTGTTGGCACCAAAACTAGCAACCAAGCGTGGGCCCAAGCGCAAGTATCACGTCTTAGAGGACAATGATCCGACTGGCTACAAAAGCAGGAAGGCCGCTGACCAGAAGGCGGAGAGCCGCATCCACGCGATGCAGTACCCGAGGTACAGCCCCGACCTCAACCCATGGGACTTCACCCTATGGGAGGACATCCAGTGCCGCATGGATGCAAACGCACCCAAGGGAAAGGAGACGAAGGCGGCCTTCAAGCAGCGGCTCCGTCGCACGGCCATGGCCACGTCCACTCAGACAGTTCGCCGGGCTCTCCTGAGCATCAAGAAGCGGGCGCAGGCCATCTTCGATGCAGACGGTGGAGACATTGATTTCGACTGATACCGGTGTGTAGGATGGTCTGAACAACAATGTCGCGCTCCCGCGCTTTCCCGCCGACGTCGACCCGAGACCCCGCATGTCCCCGCATGGGGCGTGGCGCTATGTCACGACAGTGGGCGGAATGCCGGGCCGTTCCAGCCCCTCCCGCCAGCGCGGGAATGCTCCCTGGGGTCGCTGTCACGGCGGGTTCGTAGAAACCGTGTAGGAGCCGGTAGAAACCGCGTAGAAACCGCATATGTTTTACATAGAAACCGGTCGAATCCGATAAAAGTAGATTTATAATTTTAAATTCTTTTAGGTGTGCAACGGTTTCTATGTAAAAAAGTAGCGGCTTCTACGCGGTTTCTACGCGGTTTCTACCGGTTCCTACACGGTTTCTACGAAGTCGGCGCGCACGCCGCGCGGCGTCGCGCCCAGGCGGCGCGGCAGTAGCGGCTTGCCGACTCTGCGGGCGCCGACTCCGACCGGTGGCATGCGCTGGCGCACCGGAGTTCCCGCGCGCCAGCGCGGCCTTCGAGACGCGCTGGGAAGTTCCCGTCGGAAACAGCTCTCGCGGCCGCTTCAGCTGCCGAATGAGTTCAGCCGACCGCGTTGCGGGTGGGCGCGCGGGGCGTTTGCAACTGCGCGAGGGTGGCGGATTGAAGTCTCGCTGTCGTACGTGAGCCATGTCCAGAACTAGCGTTTTTTTTCTATGGTTTTCCATAGGTTTTCTGCAGTCGGCCGCTTCCGCCGCCATCTGGGCTCGAGGGCTTCGCGCGGGGCGCGCGAGGCCTCGGGGGCAGCAGGGATGCTGCCCGTCGCGGCCGCCAGGCGCCGCTACCTGTCCAAGCAACAGCCGCGGGGGCCTGATGCGGCAGCCGTAGAGCGGGGCGTCGCGGCCGCCCTGCGAGCTGAGTTCGCAGCTGCGGACGGCCTCCAGCCGCTCGCCGGGGACGCGCGGCGCTACCACGTGCACTGGGTGCACCACCGCACGGACTCCCCAGGGGATGTCCAGCCCGACCAGCTCACCCGGAAGCAGTTCTGGGATCACTTGGTGCGGTGCTACGGCGAGGCGCACCCGAAGCGCGGGGCCGTGCACGGGAGCATCCTCTAGTTCGGCGTGGTTGCCCAGGAGAGGCGCGCCAACGCCGCCCAGGAGGCCGACCGAGCAGTGCACTACCACGCAGCAGTTTTCACGGACACGCAGCACCGGTGGAAGTTCGTGAGGAAGCTCTCTGCAGACAAGTACAAGATGCAGATGCATGCGGTGGCGCACGACGCGTACACCACCATGCACAAGTACCTGCGGGAGCCGAGCGCCTCGAAGCCGCTCCACGAGCTGGGCCCAGCGCCCTTCTTCTCGGTCGGCCACCCGACGGGCGACGCGCTGAAGCAGCTCCTGGAAAACGGGGGGAGGTACTGCCGCGTACGCCGCAGCAGGCGCCCTCGGGAGCAGCCGGGCAACGCCGACGACGACGACGAGGGCCAGGTCCAGAAGGCGCACAGGTCCCAGTTCGGCACGGTGTACAAGTGGGTGATAGACCACGAACTCCGCGGCGACGAGGGCGTGGCGAAGTTTCACAAGCAGGCGGACGAGGAGCTGGCACAGGGCCGACCACACCTACTAGACTTCGCGAAGAAGCACTCGAACAGCCTGCGCGAGCAGATTGATTTTGTGTGGCACGTCTCCAAGGCCGAGGGAGAAGCCCCCCGCCGCGGGTAGCCCCCGTCCCGATTGGGAGGGCTCCAGCGTTGAGAATCCTATGGCACTGCCGAACGTTCGTGACCTGGGATGTTCCAAATGGTGAGAACCCTATGGCCCTGGCTCCGATGGTGGGGTTCGTATTCACCAAAGCCCCCCGAGGCCGACGGGCGGCTGGAGCGCCTGGGCAAGTCGCGGCTGGATATCCTGGCCGACGCGGCCCTCCTAGGTGCGACCCAAGAGGAGGCGGCGGAGGCCTGCGCGAACGGCGGAGGCGCGTGTCTCGCCATGTACGAGGCCATCTTCGAGAGGCAGGGCCTGTGCCCAGATATGTTCTGCCGCCAGGTGTTCGAGGCGCTCGAGATGGGGCGCCAGAAGGGCAACGCGGTCATGATGGTCGGGCCCCCAGACACGGGGAAAACTCCAGTGACGAAGCCTCTCGAGAAGATATACAAAGTGATGGGCATTCCGCAATCCGACAGCTTCTGCCCTTTGGAATTCACCCGGGATTACGAGTTGGTCCTTTTCCAGGACTTCCGCTACGCCCCCGGCCACCCGAAGAAGGGCGAGCAGGGCATCCGGGTGGGCGAGGGGACCTTCAACCGCTTCCTGGAGGGACTCACGACGAAAATCGGGGTTCCGAAATCGGACGGGGCCCGAGACTTTGATTATGAGGGCACAGCCTCGCTGATTTTCACAGGCCCAATCCAGATCACAGCGTGCAGGAACGGCGTTCCCGACAAGAGGGAGACATACCAGATCAACAGCAGAGTGAAGTATATATTCTTCAACGCCCCGGCGCCTCGGGTGCTGAACCGCTCCTTCAAGACGTGCACGGTGTGCTGGGCCAGGTGGGTCCTGACGGGCGAGATGAATTGCCGGTTGAAGGAGGGCAGACCACTGGGCG
Source organism: Prorocentrum cordatum (assembly GCA_963575745.1). Taxonomy (NCBI): domain Eukaryota; class Dinophyceae; order Prorocentrales; family Prorocentraceae; genus Prorocentrum; species Prorocentrum cordatum. The sequence continues at coordinate 426,640 of CAUYUJ010018349.1, read as the reverse complement.
CACTGCTTGAGGCCGTGCGGAACTGCTGCGTTCCTTGCAGCCCTGGCGCCAGCGGCTCCTTGCCGCCGCGCGTTGCCGCGAGCGCCCCGTCGGCATCTGCGTCGGAGACCTTGGGGGCGGCGGCCCCGGCGTCGGCAGGGGCCCAGATGATGGCGGAGCTTGGTAAGCTGATCGCCTGGCGCAGCCAGGGGCACCTGACGGAGGCAGAGTTCGGGGCGGCGAAGAGGAACCTTGGCCTGTCGTAGGCCGCGTGCGCAGAATTCGCCGGCGCAGGGCGTGCGTAAAAAACGACCATCCGTCGATATGATGAGGTAATGGCGTTCTGCATTAGAAGTAATGATCGTGCGTGTCGTACGAAACGTGCGAGCGGTGTGCCGCGAAACGGGCGCGGGGCCAGAATACGCTCAAACAGGGTCCTCCTGGGGCGGCGGAGTGTCCATTATCTTCGCCCGCGCGTGAGGCCACTGTGTCGTTTCCATTATCTTCGCCCGCGCGTGAGGCCACATTCTCGGTCCCATGAGATTCGCCCGCGCGTGGGGCCACAATTTCGCATTCATCTGTTACAGCCCAAAAATCGTGTTCGCCCTCCCCCCCCTCCCCCCCATGGAGCAAAGCTGGGTGGAGGCGGAAGCGCCGACCTGCCCGGCCCACGAGTCAGCTTTGCACTTCGGGGGGGAGGGGGGGGAGGGAAAGAGGGAGGGAGGGAGGGAAGGTGGAGGAGGCAGGAGGAGGAGGAGGAGGAGGAGGAGGAGGAGGAGGAGGACGACGACGAGGAGGAGGAGGACGAGGAGGGAGGAACAGCTTTGCACTTCGGGGGGGAGGGGGGGAGGGAAAGGGGGAGGGAAGGGGGAGGGAAGGGGGGAGGGAGGCAGTGGGGGAGGAGGGGGGAGGAAGAGGAGGGTGAAGGAGGAGGAGGAATGAGGAATGAGGAATGAGGAATGAGGAATGAGGAATCAGGAGGAGGAGGACGAGGAGGAGGAGGAGGAGGAGAAGGAGGAGGAGGAGGAGAAAGGAGGAACAACTCTGCACTTCGGAGGGGAAGGGGGGGAAGGGAAGGAAGGAGGAAGGGAGGGAGGAGGGAGGAAAAGGAGGAATGAGGAGGATGGAGGAGGAGGAGGGGCGACGAGGAGAAGGAACGAGGATGATTTTCAAATGGAGTGCGAAGGAGTGCCTCTGGGGAGTATCTCCAGAGGCTTTCGGGCGGAGTGCGGACGACTGCGGAGGATTTCAAATTCGAGCGGAGGCCTCTGGGGAGCACCTCCAGAGGCCTCCAGGAGGAGTGCGGACGAATGCGGAGGATTTCAAATTCAAGCGGAGGCCTCTGGGGAGTGCCTCCGGAGGCTTTCGGGCGGAGTGCGGACGAATGCGGAGGATGTCAAATTCCAGCGGGGGCCTCTGGACTGCCTCCCAGAGGCTTCCGGGAGGAGTGCGGACGAGTGCGGAGGATATCAAATTCGAGCGGAGGCGTCTGGGCACTAGTGCTGGAGGCCTCCGGCGGGAGGATTGCGGACGAGTGCGGGCGATTTTAAATTGGAGGCTGGAGGATGGGAGGGTGGGGCGGCGGGCGAGGGAGGGGGGGGGATAGGCCCGGCGACAAAGAAGCGACCGCATCTTCTTTGCGAGACCTTGCGTGCAGAGGCTGTGATATGATTCGGGCAGGCCCAGTGAGGCACACGTGAAAACATCTCCCTGGCGAAGACGTGCGTGCAGAGGCTGTGATATGTTTTGCCAGCCGCGGTGAGGGAGACTTCAAACCATCTTCCTTGCCAAGATGTGCGTGCAAAGGCTGTGATGAGATGATGTTGGCATGTGAATCGAACGATGTCGTGCGTGCGATTGCTGTGCGATGATCTGGTTGTGATGTGGAGGCAACTGTGAACCGAACGATGTCGTGCGTGCGATGGCTGTGCGATGATCTGGTTGTCATGTGGAGGCAACTGTGAACCGTCTGGCGCGCTCCGCGTGCCACGGTCGTTTATTTCGCACACACCGGTATTCGTCCTACTCTACGAGCACGAGACGGACGCCATGATGCTCAGCATCATCACAGCTTTCGTGGAAGCATGAATGTGGCGACCTTTGGCTACCTCGAGGGCATGCCCAATACGCACACTACCGTTACTCCGACACCCACCTCTTGCGCCCAACCCCCATGCCTTTCTCCAGCGTCGCGGTAACGCGACCTACGCCCATGCCCATTCCTCTCAGGATCGCGTTGCCGCGAACCTGTCTCTCTCTGCCACGGATCGCGTACCCGCGATCCTCACATTGGCATCATGCTCTCCGACTCCGGCTTCCAACAACTACAACGTCTTTGGGCAAGTTCGACAACGACTTCGGACCATACTGGCGTGTAGTTATGGTATGCTTTCGTGCGCGATCGGATTGTGGATTGCCCGCGTGATGCGCGAGAGTGACAACGCACGAGGACCAGCATGGGATTCAGCGGGCACCGTGCCCTTTCGACAGTGGGTCCGAGAGGTGCATGCCCGGCTCAGCGTCCAGTCAGGACGCATGACGCCCTCGCGGCAGGCCGCAGCCCTCCAAAGGGGACTGCAAGGCTTGGCACGCACCCTCGCCATGCGCATACCACCACATGTGATCAATTTCGGCGCGCAGATCGAGGGGGTTAACACGGACCCAATCGCCTACTTATTGTACTACTTGTCCCAGCGTTTCGAGGCCCTGTAGGACGAGCGCCAGCTACAGCAGGGGCTCGCGATCTTGGACTTCAGGTCAGGCCGAACGAGCGCATCGATTTTGTTCTGGCTCGCTGGGAGGCGTCGCGCTTGGAAGCGCCCACCGCTGGTTTCGATATGCCAAATTTCCAGCTTCTCACAACGGCGCTGCTGAGAGCCCTGCGCTTCTCGGCTCAGGAAGTTGCGAGGCTCCTGGAAAATTACGACAACCAGCTCCTTATCGAGACCATCCGTCGTCGTAGACACGTCCTGGAGCGCATGCCTTGCAACATCGTTCAGACCATTAACGGCAATGCGCATTCCGACGTCCACCTGACAGACGCCCAGAACGTGTTCATGACGGGCGACGGGTACTCGCCCGTGAATCAGGACCCCCAGCCAGGATCTTGGGGAACAGCCAACGGGCGGGGCGATGGGTGGCGTACGCCTGGCAGAGTCACGAGTCCCAGAGTCCCCTTTACACAAGCACCTGCTTCACCGACTCCTGCGGCGAACGCCCCAGTGGCGACCCTATTCGGTGGAGCCACGCAGGATGACGACTCCGGCACCGACGCGGACACCATCAGCTCCCTCTTCGAGACAGAGTACGTCTGGGACGACATCGAGGGCCTAAACGAAGCCGAGGCCCAGCAGGAGTGATTCTGGCTGAAGCAGCGAGCTAATGGTCGCTGGAGGCGTTTCACGAAGAAACCTACGCGCCGAGTCCGCAGGTTCATGATGCGCAAGCTCAAGGGCAAGGGCAGAGGCAAAGGCGGCAGGCGTTGTCTCACGGGTCGTGGAATCACGACTTATGTGGCTGCCTTCAGCGACGCAGCCCACGAGGAGCTCTTCTTTGGAGGACGGGGGCGTTCAAAAGGCAGAGGGGGGGGTCGCCGATCCACCGGCAAGGGCAAAGGAAGACGCCATAACCCGATCGGAAAGGGGGGGAACATCATGGGATGCTTCGAGTGCGGCTCCAAGACGCACCTCAAGCGCGATTGCCCCAAAGGAAAAGGTAAAGGAGGCGCCGACCCTACAGATGCTCTTACCGGCCTGGTGGAGTACATGGACCTCCGGGAGTTTAATCAGCAGGAGGGCATCAGGGCATCTACCTGACAGATGCCCAGGAGGAGACCATCGAGTTCCTGTACCTCGTCTACGATACCATGACCACCGAAAGACCAACGGAGATCTCGTTCGAGCAGTGGATCTTAGGCTATTTCCCGTGCACGCCTGAGGGCATCTCGACCGAGCGGGTGGGGGATGCACTCGAACATCACCAGGTGAGCGGGGCCCTGGACATCAGCGAGATCGAGGCGATCAGCCACCGCATCAACGAGTTGGAGGGATTCGTGGAAACACGCACCCCGGCGCAGATACAACGAGCGCAAGATATCCGCGTCCAGTGGTACGTGGAACAGCTCGACTCGAACATGACGGTTATCGATCCTGAGCTACGCGAAGCCGTACTGCGAGAACAGGAAGAACGTGGCGCAGCAATATATGGTTACGAACACTTTAGAATCTTCAGTCGAGATCGGACCGATACCGCATCAACCCCGGCCTCCGAGCCGGTCGACGACGTGCCAGACGAGGAGACGGTACTTCTCAACCAAAATCTGCCAAGGTTCCTGGGGTCCGAAGAGACACGCGGCATGATACCTGACGTCGAACAGCCAGATGATTACCAATCTGATGATCAACCGCACATCGACATCGATCAAGAACACTACCGCAACTTGCGGGCATTTTATCGGTTCACAGAACTGCACGCCCGCCCAGCAGGCGCACAACCTGATCATGCTCAGTTTGGGCTCAGCCATGAGAACTCATCCGTCCTGGAGACGGTGGTCGACATGACCCGCAAGAGCTTCGAGATCTGGAATCGTATCTACCTGCACTTCCAATCTATCGAGAGGAGTTCAGGGCGTTCGGCGTGCCGATGAGGTGCCTCCATCGTATATGCTAACACAAGCTTCGACACGAAATACAACGCACCGAGCGCCTGGGCCGCATCAGCGTCTTCGCCAACAGCCTGATGGGTATTGACAGGTTTGACCATCCATATTCCTGTGGCGACAACTTGGATGACAGAACTGAGCGGATGCGCCGAAACACATCGACGGTTACCTACGCGCCGGGGGCAGCGTCATCATCAGGAATGGCTGGGCCGGCTGATCAAGCGGCAGGGATCCCCACATCACCGTGGGGGCCTTCTCAGTCCAATGCGGCAGCGCCACCTTCGTCTGCCGCATCCCATAACGGAGTGCAAGCTGAACCAGATTTTGACCACGATGGCGACGATTATTATTCGTGGTTCAGAAGTATGCCAATACTGAACACTACTAGTCTGGGACAGTTTACTCATCAATACACAGGCGACCCCGAGCTAGCCTAGACGTGGGCAAGGCCTTCTTAAAGGGCATCACCTACAAGGAGCTGTCGGCGGCGACGGGGGATTCGGAACGTACTGTGTGCTTTACCCTGCCCCCGGGTAGTGCCGCTGTGCTACGCGCGCTGCCGAGATTTGAGGACTGCGACGAGTCTCGGCACTGCTTAAAGTGCCCTTAAGCCGGGCACTGGCACGAAGGGTGCCCCGCGGGCCTCTTCCCTGGAACTCAGGCAGACCACCCAGAACATCGGCTTAGTTTCCACTTCCTACGACCCAGAGTTTGATATGGCCAAGGACCTCCTGGCCGCCAAGCAGGTGGACGACATCAATATGGCGGGAACGGCTAATAATATCGACGACTACGTTAAGAAGGTCGAACGGGTCTTTGGCACCTGCAAGCTCAACAAAAACACATATATCAACTGCGCTCTTCGATGCTCCATGGACTCTGATGGGGGCGTCACTATGGACCAGGACGAGTACATTAAGCAGCTACGTCCCATCAGTCAGCCCGACCTCGTCGGGGCCAACCCCGAGCACAAGGCGAGCAATATTGTTACCGACGTGTTCGTTAGTCTCCTGGGGGCCTTAGCCTATGCAATTCCGACCCAATTCTGGATCATGATGTATGTCGTATCGCTGCAAGGCATTCAGGAGCCGACCAACATTCGGGTCAGAAGGCTCAATGCGATCACTCGAAAATTCCTTGAGAGCCAGAAGAAGATCATCTTCCAGGCGATGACCCCAGATGGCCGAGTGGGTCTTCATAGTGATACAGGTTACAGTAAACTCACGGGGGAGGAAGACGACGAGACCAAGGGATATGGTCTCCGGGGGTGCAGCCTACTGCGTCGTGGTAACACGACCAGCAGGAAGACAGTCGTGCATTGCATTTGCAAACCGCACCGCCTCCAGGTCAGATCGAGTTATGCAGCGGAAGCGTTAGCAGCAGCCCACAGCGTTGATGAATGCTATCCGACCTTGATCACCCTTCTCGAACTCGAACATGGACGATTACCAGCCAACGGGCTTAAAGCCATTCGTGATCGAGGTGGACTAGGCCTACGAGTATCGCTCACTATCGACGCTGAGTCAGTCTACGAATCTCTCACCAGCAAGAATCTTAGGGTACCAACAGAGAATGCCTTATTGGGACACATCCGCTGGATTCGTGAGTTTATGGACTTGGGCATTATTTCTTGTGTACAATGGTGTGGCATTCGAGATATGACTGCGGGCGGACAAACAAAAGGGTCGATCGATCGCCAGTTGTTGCTGGAGGTTATGGTGGGACAACAGACGTACAAACAGGATGTTAAATTATTATCACCATTCCGTGGCAGCTCCACTGGCAGCTCACCGCAGACGGCGGCATCTCACACGCAGTTCTAACGGACATGAGTCTACCGGATATATCTCGCAGCCTGCCGATCTGTGTGCTGGAGTATTCCGCTGCGAAGCAGCCGCCTGTTGCCAGCCTGATCCGTTGTGCCCCGCAGTGCTAGCACAGGAGGTGACCTTCCTGTGCGAGTACTAGCGGCGGCACATCGCGTCTGTTTCAGCTGCGCTTCGTTGCTTTAATCCGCTTGTCTTAGGTTCTCAGGGTGCGACGGAACCCATGCGGGATCTGTCCTCGCCCAGACTACCTATAGGGAGCCCTCGCTCCCTAATACTGCCCGGCTGTTTGCTAGGCCCAGTTCCCTGGATCCTCCGGGGGACCGGTCTCGCATCCGTCGAGTGCTTGCCTGCGCGACGTGCGATCGTGTAACCACGAGTGCACGCTGCGCCGCTGAACCGCCGCCGTGGAGTCGAGGCAGCTCGATTCCCGCTTTGCAGAGGCATGGCGCGCTCTGCCGCTGCTTTTTCGCTGAAATTATATTGGCCACCGCAGTGCAGTTTATAAGCCTGTTTAAATGCAGAACACAGTGGGTACGGTTGCACGGCGTCTCCTCCCCCTCCGACTTTGAGGGTATTCTCCGAGAGATGCTTGTGCACCGTAACTATTGTGCCTTATAGGCGTGCACGCCCAATATGCCTACAGTAAGCGTCGCCGCATACTGTACCATCTGCGTTGGGGCGGTGGGTAAAAGGAGCGCTCGCTACTATTACCACCGTTTCGACATCCCATTCTACACCATGCTTGGATGCTCATGCAAAAAAAAATGGCTGGTATTTTTCAATATATACATACACGTATTCATATATATATATATATATATATATATATATATATATATATATATATATATACCAGAGTAGGCGTTCCGGGGCCCGAAACCAGCTGCCTCTCCCCTCCATGGGAAGACCGGGCCCCCCTGGGCCCCCCAATATGGGCCCAAAACGCGCCGAAAAGGTTTCAAGGCGGGCCCGGAGGTTGCCGAGACGGGCGGCTGTGGCCTCCAGAGCGCCGAAACAGGCCCGAGAGGGCCCAAGGCGTTCTCGAGGAGACGCCAAGCCGCGCCAGGAAGGCTGCTGGAGGAGTCCGAAGTCCTCCACGACTTGCAAAAATCATTGATTTTATTTTGATGTTCCAATGCTTTCTGTCCTCTCGCCTTTTCGGGGGTCCCGCGCTCAGAAGCGGCACCAGAGGCCTTCAACAAGCTTCCAAGGCGGCCCAGGAGGCCCCCAGGACAGCCTCAGGACGGCCGAAGCGGGCCCCAGGACGGCCCCAGAGCTCCCCGGGACCGCCCAAGAGGGCCCCAAGAGCACGCCAAGAGGGGCCCCGGAGCGGCACCACGAATGGGAAATTCCAGAATTCCGCCTCAAGAGGGCCCCAGGAGGCCCCAGAAGGCCACCCAGAGGCCCCGGGAGGCCCCCAGGAGGCCCCCCAAGAGGCCTCAAAACGCCTCCAGGGTGGCTCACAACAGCGTCCGCCTGACGTTCCCACAAGCATTTCCGTGAACGTGTGGGAGACGACGACGACGCCGACAGTTCTGGTGAAGATGACGATGATGATGGCGATGATGAAAAGATGACGATGCTCATGAACATGATTATGATGATGGTGGTGATGATGATGATGATGATGATGATGATGAGGCTGGCGAAGATCGAGATGTTCCGGGAGGCGTCTCTGGGAACGCCTGCGAGACGACGATGACGACGACGACGAGGATCACGTTGGTGACGATGATGACGATGACGACGAGGCTCCCGAGAAAGACGCCAACATGCGTAATGTTCCCACAAGCGTCTCCAGGAACGTCTTGCAGACGACGACGTCGACTTGAGCGTTGCTGAAGATGACGATGATGATGATTGTGAGGATGATGACGAGGATAATGATGATGACGATGCTTCATGAACATGGTGATGATGATGATGATTATGATGATGATGATGATGATGATGATGATGATGATGATGATGATGATGATGATGGTGGAGATGCTAGCGATGATGGAGATGTTCGCGGAGCCGTCTCTGGAAACGTCTTCGAGACGGCGACGACGACGAGGCACTTGTTGGTGACGAAGATGACAATGGCGATGCTCATGACGATGATGATGTGGCTGCTCGTGATGGCCATGTTCTTGGAGGCCTCATCGGGAACACCCTGGCGACGACGACTCCCCAGGAGCATCTCCGGGTACTTTTGGGGGAAGACGACGAGAGTGTTGTTGAAGATAACGATGATGATGGCGATGGCATGACGAATATATGACGATGCTCATGAGTATGATCAAGGTGATGATGATGATGATGATGATGGCGAATATGGAGATGTTCCTGGAGGCGTCTCCGGGAACACCTGCGAGACGAAGACGACGAGGATCATGTCGGTGACGATGATGACGACGATGATGAGGCTCCCGAGAGAGACGCCAATATGCGTGATGTTCCCACAAGCGTATTCAGGAACGTCTTCCAGACGACGACGACAAGGACGAGTTGAGCGTTGTTGAAGATGACGAGTTGAGCGTTGTTGAAATTGAGCGTTAGCCATGAAAAGGGAACAAGCGTGGACACAACAATAACAAGCAGGTACTGCAGAGCCTCGTCCGCAAGGATAAAATCATCGACCACTCGCCGCCGGCAGTTTTGAATTTAGCCGGACATGTCACAGCAAACCGGGCAACTTGGAAGGACGCATTGGAGCAGCTTGGTAGGAAGAAATTCACAGCCTCCCAGGTTCAGACGGACAACACTCATACTGCAGTGGAACGTTTCAGATTGGATGCTGACAGTCGAGTGAAGGATGGTGCACCCTTGGGGGTACCTACTACGAATCAGTTTCTCGAGCAGCTTGCTAGAATCTCCGATCATGCACGGCCTGCAGGTGACCGGGTGACAGGAATTGTGCGGAGGCATGTGCCGCATTTCCTCAATATTCGACTCTACCACTTGTTCGTAGAAAGGTTCAAGGACACGAAGTGGCATCTTCATCATGTGGATTCGTGGGAGCATTTCGAGTTGCTCGGTATCCCCAAAGCTGACATCCCCCATGATTTCTCTGAGTTTCGATGGTTGGGAATCATGGACCAAGTGTGCAAGTTGTACAGCGCGTTCGTGTACTCTGCTGCGTGCCCTCTGATGCGACCCCTTGTTCGTGCGAAAAGTACGGGTTCAGGGGAGGATCCTCGGTGGACGATTGCTTTGGAGTGCTGTTTGAAATTTTAGGTTTTGCTTCGAAGTGGGGTTTACCTTTGGCAATTGGCGCCCAGGACATCAATACTGCATTTGATTCAGTTGTCCATGTTGACGCTGTGTCGACATTGCGGCAGGCAGGAGCATCACCTCACCAGGTATTGGCCATTGCGCGGGAGATACAGGGCAAGGAAGTTGTGATGAACATTCCGGGCATTGCGACCACGGACCTTTTGCCGATGAGCAGTGCTTTGAAGACAGGTGGCCGGATCGAGCCGCTCATCTTCAGTCGCATGTTCGACGAGGTTCTGGACAGATTGGAGGTTGAATGGGAACTCGTCGCTGGTGGCTTCGATTTGCCGGATTCTGGCCGTCGGATTCCTTCAGTCACATGGGTGGGCAACAACTTCATTTTGGCGCGCTTCCCGAAGGAATTTACGTTCATGATATCTACGCTGACACGTGCAATTGCGGACAGGTACGTCTGGACATAGAAACTTTCATCGTTGGAAGTTATTGTTACCAACATTGAGTTGCCTTCCAATCTTACTTACAATGTAACTGTAGATACGAATACATTGGCATATGCTCGCGTCAATTCTATGATCGCCTTAGGTGGCAAATTGGATTTCGCGCGCCCCGACCAGGCGTTTTTGCAACATAGACTTCAGAAGGGCGAGCTCAGCTTCCACAAAGTACGCCGACATCTTGTGGGGAAATCCCCAGTCAGTTTGAAGTTGCAGGCTCGGTCAACACGTCCCCGGGCATCTGCATTGTTTCTGTCGCCTCTTGTGCGTTGGAACAAGACGCTGATCATGGAGTTCGTGCGCTGGGAGCGTAATCGTCTTCGACGGGTCTTCCGCATGCGACGGGCTCCGGAAGAAAGCCAGATGTCTTTCAACAGGCGCACTTTGATAACATTGGATCGTTGGTTTAATGTATGCCACGTGCTTATGTTAGAGCGGATTTATGCTAGCTTGCTGAAGGGGGATGGGGGTGGAGAGTTGGCAGCAGCAGTACGGAAAGAGCGTGAAACCAAATGGTGGGAGCTAGCTCGCGGCGTACATTATGGGAGGCGGAAGCGGGAATCACCAGACTTAGTTCATGCGCGCAGAGGTGGACAAGCGTGCCACGACGCTTGGCTCATTACATTTTGGGGGATTGATTGGAGAGACCGCCTGCGCGAGCATGTCGATGGACATAACCGTGAAGAAGGGCGCCGGAGATCTGTTCAATTGGCGTGTAAAGGCTTGCATTTGCCGATGCCGCCGCCCTTTTATAGCGATTTTTCGGTGCCTGTTGACGTGCAGAGTGCGCCGGCCGACGATGCCTTGCCAGATGTGACTCTTCTCCCTCAGGGGCTGCGTCGTGATATCCTCTTCCACACACGCGCGTCAGGACGTATACAGGCAGAGTTCGCGGTGGACAATTTGGCAGCAAGTGGCCTCGCCAACGCCGCGCTGGCGGTGACCAACCCCATCTACAGCACTCGCGTCCAGAACATCAGGAGTAGGATTTTTCGCATCTTCGACAAGTATTGCGACCACAGGGCTCACTGTCTGGAACCCGTGGATTGGCGCCCTCGGGCATGGAATGCCGGGGCCGACAATCTGGTGAAACACGCGATGTCGATCAAGGGCGACAGCGGCACTTTGACAGCAGCACTGGTCAAGAAATATCTGCAAACATCTGTGGTTCTACAACTATTTTCCGACGGGGGTTATACACCGGGAGTCGAAGGAGGATATGGTGTCCAGGTGGTTGCACACATCGGAGACGAAGAAAATGCGAGAAGGGAGTTGGTTGGATACGCATCTCATTTCGATGGTGGGGCCAAGTCCGCGTTTGCGATGGAAATCTGTGGGCTGGAGGCTGCTGCAACGATCCTCCACCAGGCTTGCGAGAGCAGTGAGTGACACCGTTGGCTGACCAAGCAACCCGATCATGGGCGCTCCTTGGAAAAATACGATGACGATGATGATGGTGGTGGTGATGATGATGATGACGAGGATTTTGATGGTGGCCATGCTCATGAGCATGGTGATGATGTTGACGATGGTGGAGATGCTAGCGATGATGGGGATGCTCGCGGAGCCGTCTCCAGGAACGTCTTCGAGACAGCGACGACGACGAGGCACTTGTTGGTGACGAAGGCGACGATGGCGATGATGATGATGATGACGATGATGATGATGATGATGATGATGATAATGATGTTACTGGTGGTGATGGTGGTGTTTCCGGAGGCCTCTTTGGGAACACCCAGGCGACGACGACTTCGCAGAAACATTTCCAGGAATGACTGGGAGACGATGACGACGACGAGGGTGTCGGTGAAAATGACGATGATGATGGCGATGATGAGGAGATGACGATGCATCATGGCGATGATGATGATGGTGAGGCTATCGAAGATGGATATGCTTCTGGAGGCGACTGCGGGAACGCCTGCGAGACGACGACGACGAGGATCATGTTGGTGCCAACGATGATGATGATGATGTTGAGGCTCCCGACAAAAACGCCAAGGTGCGTGATGTTCCCACACGCGTCACTGGGAACGTTTTCCAGACAACGACACCGACGACGACGACGAGTCGAGCGTTGGTGAAGATGATGATGATGATGATGGTGATGATGATGACGACGATAGTGATGATGACGACGCTCATGAGCATGACGATGCTGGTGGATATGCTAGCGATGATGGAGATGTTTCCGGAGCCGTCTCCGGGAACGTCTTGGACGGCGACGACGACGAGGCATTGTTTCGTGGCGAAGATGACGATGGCGATGTTCATGATGATGATGATGATGATGATGATGATGATGATGATGATGATGATGATGGTGATGATGATGATGATGATGATGGCGATGATGATGTTGTTGGTGGTGATGGTGATGTTCCCGGAGGCCTCTTTGGGAACACCCAGGCGACGACGACTTCCCAGAAGCATCTCCGGGAACGTATGGGACACGACGACGACGACGACGACGCCTAGGGCGTTGTTGAAGATGACGATGATGATGGCGATGGTGACCGGATGACGTTGCTCATGAGCAGGATCGTGATGATGATGATGATGGTGATGATGATTACGAAGATGGAAACGTTCAGGGAGGCGTCTCCGGAAACGCCTGCGCGACGACGACGACGACGAGGATCATGTTGGTGATAATAATGCCGATGATGCTGAGGATCCCGAGAAAGACGCCAACATGCGTGATGTTCTCATAAGGGTCTCCAGGAACGTCTTCCAGATGACGACGTCGACGAGTTGAGCGTTGGTGAGGATGACGATGATGATGGTGGTGATGATGATGACGATGATGGTGACGTTGACGATGCTCTTTAGCATGATGATGATGGTGGATATGCGAGCGTTCATGGGGATGTTCCCGGAGCCGTCTCCGGGAACGTCTTCGAGACGGCGACGACGACGAGGCACTTGTTGGTGACGAAGATGACGATGGCGATGCTCATGATGACGATGATGATCATGATGATGATGATGTTGATGATGATGATATGGCTGGTGTCATGGTGATGTTCCCAGAGGCCTCTCCGGGAACACCCTGGCGGCGACGACTTCCCAGAAGCATCTCAGGGACCGCATGAGAGACGACGACGACGAGGGTGTTGGTGAAGGTGCCGATGATGATGGCGATGATGAGCAGATGACGATGTTCATGAGCATGATCATGATGATGATGATGATGATGATGATGATGATGATGATGATGATGATGATGATGATGATGGTGAGACTAGCGAAGATGGAGGTGTTCCCGGAGGCGTTTGCGGGAACGCCTGCGAGACGACGACGACGACGAGGATCATGTTGGTGACGATGATGGCGATGATGCTGAGCCTCCCGAGAAAGACGCCAAGATGCGTGATGCTCCCACAAGCACAAGCGTCTACGGGAACGTCTTCCATCCGACGACGACGACGACGAGTTGGGCCTTGGTGAGGATGACGATGATGATGATGGTGATGGTGATGATGATGACGAGGGTAGTGAATGACCATGCTCATGAGCATGATGATGATGATGATGATGATGATGATGATGATGATGATGATGATGATGATGATGATGGTGGAGATGCTAGCGATGATTGAGATGTTCCCGGAGCCGTCTCCGGGAACGTCTTTGAGACGGCGACGACGACGAGGCATATTTGTTGGTAACGAAGATGACGATCGCGATGCTCATGATGACGATGATGTTGCTGGTGGTGATGGTGATGTTCCCAGAGGCCTCTCCGGGAACACCCTGGCGACGAGGACTTCCCAAAAGCATCTCCAGGAACGTTTCGTAGACGACGACGACGAGGGTGTTGGTGAAGATGACGATGATGACGGCGATGATGAACAGATGGCGATGATCATGAGCATGATCATGATGATGATTATGATGGTGAGGCTAGCGAAGATGGAGATGTTCCCAGAGGCGTCTCCCGGAACGCCTGCGAGACGACGATGACGAGGATCATGTTGGTGACGATGATGACGATGATGATGAGGCTCCCGAGAAAGACGCCAAGATGCGTGATGATCCCTCGCGCGTCTCCGGGAACGTCTTCCACACGACGACGACGAATTGAGCGTTGGTGAAGATTACGATGATGATGATGATGATGGTGATGATGATGACGAGGACAGTGATGATGACGATGTTCATGAGCATGGTGATGATGATGATGGTGGAGATGCTAGCGATGATGGAGATGTTCCCAGAGCCGTCTCCGTGAACGTCTTCGAGACGGCGACGAGGACGAGGCATTTGTTGGTGACGAAGATGACGATGGCAATGTTCATGATGATGATGTTGCTGGTGGTGATGGTGATATTCCCGGAGGCCTCTCTGGGAACACCCTGGCGACGACGACTCCCCAGAAGCATCTCCAGGAACGTTTGGGAGACGACGACGACGACGACTAGAGTGTTGGTGAAGATGATGATGTTGGCGATGATGAAAAGATGACGATGCTCATGAACATGATCATGATGATGTCGATGTTGATGGTCAGTCTAGAGATGATGGAGATGTTCCCGGAGGCGTCTCTGGGAACGCCTGCGAGACGACGACGAGGACGACGATCATGTTGATAACGATTATGGATGATGAGGCTGCCGAGAAAGACGCCAAGATGCGTGGTGTTCCCAGAAGCGTCTCCAGGAACGTCTTCCAGACGACGACGACGAATCGAGCGTTGGTGACGATGACGATGTTGCTGATGATGATGAGGAGGAGGATAGCGATGACGACGATGCGCATGATCATGATGATGGTGGAGATGCTAGCGATGATGGAGATGTTCCCGAGGCGTCTCCGGGAACGTCTTCGAGACGGCGACGACGACGAGGGACATGTTGGTAACGAAGATGACTATGGATATGCTCTAGATGATGATGCTGATGATGATGGTGCTGGTGGTGACGGTGATGTGCCCGGAGGCCTCTCCTGGAACACCCTGGGTGACGACGACGATCCACGACGACGAAGATGTTGGTCACGATGATAACGACAGATGAGATGATGATGACGATGATGGCGATGATGACGATGAAGAAAACGATGATGATGAAAACAATGATGAAGATGATGACAATCATGATACTGACGATCATGCTGACGACCACGAGTATAGCACGCGCGAGTACTTGGCGAATCAGCCAAGGCTCGTCCAGCGCCCCCCCCGGCCTGCGCTAGAACCTGAGCGCGCGCGTAGCGCGCGCGATGGTTCTAGTATATATATATATATATACATATATATATATATATATATATATATATATATATCCAGCTGCCTGCGGCAAGTCCCGCCACCGTGCCAGTCCAGCATGCTCGGTGGCGATTATTCGAGAGGACATCGGAGGCATCTTGGATGTTCGTTGGGATATTTATCGTGAGAGGCCTCTTGGGGGCCTGTTGGAGGCAGTTTTGAGGCCTCTTGTGGGCTGTTTGGGGGCCTCTTGGGGGCCTCTTGGGGTCCTCTTGGGGCTTCTCGGAGGTTTCTTGGGGCCTCCTGGGGGCCTCTTCGGGCACAAGGATCGAATTGTCGGCGTTTCTTCCCGCTCTTGGACCTCTCTTGGGGCTGTCTGGGGGCTATATTGGGTTGTCTTAGGCGCCTCAGGCCGTTTTGAGGCCCTCTTGGGCCGTCTTGGGACCCTCTTGGGGGCTTTCGGGACGTCTTGGGGCGCTCTTGGGGGCCCCTGGAGCCGTCTTGGAGCGTCGGAATATCAAAAAGCGATAACACAAAACACATTGAAAAACATAATGAGAATCAATGTATTTTTGCCTCTTGGGGTTCTCTTGGGGGTCCTCTTGGAACGCTCTTGGGGCTTCACCGGGGCTTCGTAGGCCGTCCTGGAGGCATCTTGGGCAATCTTGGCGGCTTTGGTGGCCTCCCAGGCTCGTCCTGGCAGCCATCTTGGGCGTTGTGGACGCCTTGGAGAGAACGCCTGGGGCGTGTCTTGACGCCGACAGAGCCTCGGAAAGAGGGGGTGGTGCATGCGGGGGGGCGCGCACGGGAGAGGGGGGGGGGCCTTAGAAAGATTACAGAAACACTACCAGACAGCATTTGGCATTCTAGCACGCCTCAACGTGCCAGGCGGCACGGTGGCGGAGATGTATTCCATGAGTACTTGTATGCACAGAACGCTGATCTGCCAAGATTCTCGGCGCGTCGGGTCGGGCTGGTTCCGGAGCGCCCCAGGAGGGCCCAAGACAGCCCCAGAGGGCCCAAAGACGCTCCCAGAGGGCCTCAGGAGGCCTCAGGAGGCCTCGAACGGCCCCCCCAAGACGGTCCAGATGGCCCAAAGATGGCCCAGGATGGGCCCAAGACAGCCAATAGACGGCCCAAGAGGCCCGCAAGAGGCCCCAAGAAAGCTCCGAGAGGCGTCCGAAGAGGGCACCGAGAGGCAACAATCATTGATTTTCTTTCAGGTTTTTGAAGGATCTTAGCGTTTTCGCTGATTAGGCCTCCCCACGCTTCACAACGTCCGAATAGGCCCCCAAGACCGCCCCAAGGAGGCATAAGGTGCCCCCAAGACGGCCCCGGGACGGCCCAGGAGGGCCTCAAGACGGCCCCAAAGGCGCCCAAGACGGCCCAAGAGGGCCCCAGGACAAGCCCAAGACAGGCCCAAGAGGGGGAACAGGAGGCCCCCAAAGGCCCCCGAGAGGCTCCAAGGAACCCCCGGAGGCGCCCAACAAGCCCCAGACCCCCGAGAGGCCAGAAAAAACGGATCAAGAGGCACCAAAGACAAGCCTCCAAGAGGCTTCAAAATTGCTTCCCAAGAGCCCTCTACAGGCCTCGTGGGCCCCCTGGATTAATACGGCGACGGTCAGAGAATATACAAGTGGCACGTGCGTGCCCAGGCTCATACAAAAAATGTAATTTCCCTCTCCTGCGAGTAGTGTGTGTGTGTGTGTGTGTGTTGTGCACCGTAGCCTTTGGCTCAAGGTCGGGGAACTCCTCCCCTGGACACCGACTCCAGAGGCTCGATGGGGACGCCGCAGAGGATCGTGCCCCAGCACGCGCGACGCCCCTCGGGAGTCGGCGGGGCCGCGCCCCGCGCCATGTCGGATTCTTCTCCTTCTCGTGATTGTTTGCTTGCAGGCAGTGCGAGGGGTTTGAGGAGGGGTGTTGACACGGCGGAAGGAGATGGTGCTGCGGCCAGAGTTGATAACGTTGATGGAGAGAAGGCCCAGCTACCGGCAGGTTGTTCACGATTCCGAGAGGAAGGAGAGATTGGGATGAAGGAGCCCACAGGAAAAGGGAACGAAGCGGAAGTTTTTTCGCATGGCCAACCAGATGATGCCTGCGAGGACGTAATTACTCCCCCTCCGAAGCTTTCAACTCCTCCTCCCTCCGATGCGGACGGCCGCGCACATACACGGACTGCAGATTTGGACGGACTTGGATCGTTCGGCATTGGCTACGACGGATACAAGGAAGTTGTTCTGCCTATGCGGGGTACGGACCCACCTGCGATGGACTCCCCGCGATTACCTGGCTTGCATGAGTCTTCGGCTTCTGAGTGCCCGTCGGGGGGACCCTTTCTCTCGGAGCAGGTCCTTCCTGGCGGTGCGCCGATCCAAGAGGAGAGTCAGAGGTCGGCGGGAGCTCGGAGCGGTGGGGATGTGCCATCTGGATTACGACAAGGTGCGACCCTGGTCACTATGACGGGGATGGACTTGGAAATCCTGGATGTGACAATACGACGACACTCAGGATTCTTTCGACAGGGTGGAATACTTGGTTTGCTGTCTCAGGGATATGCTCCGAAGTACAGGAGCTACCTCCACACATTGCAGGTGCAGGACGTAGCCCTGACGAATGGATGGTACATCAGACTGGTCGGGAGTGCATACATCGACCTTCAGGTTGCTGAGACGGGGGAATGCCTTTCCCTGTGTCTGAGTGTCAGCTGGGGCGAGCTCGGCGCCAGCCCCGACAGAAAAGACTCTGCTCATCTTGAGCCCGTGGCAATAAAGGGTGGTGATGTGACTCGGCGGGTGGTGGGAGTCAGGGCCATGATGAGGAAGGGAGACATGAGGGAGTATAGGACAGTGCATTCGCGCGATGCGCGCTTGGCTGTCAGTGTCACGAAGAGGGGCCTGCAATGCTCACAGGAGGATGAGACTTCGCTCGCTGAGTTGCTCACTTGCGTCATGCAGGATAGGATGGAGGTGCATGGGAAGGAAGATGCTCAGGAAGGGGAGCCTCGGATTGCGTGGGCGATAAGGGGGTTCGGATGCAGAATTGGGACGCTGGTTGGAAGTCGCATGGGCTCTGGGCTACGCAACCTGCGTCATGTGTGGTGCTGAGGTAAAAGACGTGGAGAGCGAGCGACGAGGAGGTATCCCAATCCCTTGGAATGAGAGGGAACATATTTGCATCCGAGGGCCCAGGACACAGCGAGGATTGAGACGCGAGCGCACTCTGCCAGACGGCGCGATCGAACTTGAGGAGGATTCAGAACGCAACACCGTGAGATGGTACATTGGACCTGGCGGGGATGCAATGGGACAGGGAGGAATGGTGGAAGAGGAATGCTGCTTGCTTTTCACTCTTTGGGACATGGAGGGAGAGGAAAGTGAGGGCAATGCGAAGCCGGTTGAAGAATAAAGGGGGATGCAGAGGTTGGGGCGTTGGGGACTTCATCTTGCGACAGCGCGCGGACGCTGCGCGCGCAGAATGGATGAATTTGGAGTCCGATACCAGGTCGGAAACCTCCAGTACCAGGGATTGTGTCCATCAGTCGATGGGTGGGGCTCGGCATGGCGTCACTCGGAAATCTGGGACCTGACCCCGGCACCGCCGCGAGGGGATCAGGTGGGGCCGCAGGGCACAATTCCAGTACTCATGCTAGGATGGGGGGGCTCCGAGGACGGGGGGCCGCCCCCGCAAGCGGGCCATCATCAGGGTAGCGCGGGGGGCCTCGTTCCTGGCGCCACCTGGGTCGCCCACGAGGTGAAACCACCCAGGGTCCAAGGTGATGGCTACTACGAACTCAACTGGTGCGAGGAAGGGAAAGGGCTAAGGATCAGAGCGACATCGCTCATCTTGGAGAGCGGAGATGAGAAAGCCCTGGGGCCCGCGCTCTGGGACTCCCTGCAGGACTCTTATAGTGTGGCGCCTGATCAGGGTTGGGAGAACGTCATCTGGCTCGGGCAGGTCTACAAAGACTGTCCGGCGGACTGGGGCGAGGTCACACACTGGGTGGAACGGGTGCTACGTGGCCACCCACAGGCAGATACGATACTACGATGTTGCCCTGCCCATGTGGGGATGCGGGAACAGTATAGTCTGGGGTGGATCCTGGCGGGTGAGCGGGCGACGATCCAACGTTTGCACGTTGGCATTCAGATGGCGCAGAACCGGGTTCGGCTAACGCTCGGTCGACAAGACAGGGCGGGACATACCTGGGACCAAGGTCAGTGGTCACCATTGACGGCGCTCCACCGGCTGGGGCCCCAGGATGCGAACGCGCCCTATCCCGACAATCTGACCGCAGTGGACCGCGTACTGGGACTGTGTGGTCAGGCCAGGCAAATCCTGGGCAGGGACTGGCTGATTGATTTGCAGGGCGCCCGTGGTGGACATTGCCTCTGGTGCCGTATCAACTTCATCTTCGATGTCTGCCAGAACGAGTGCGCACAATGCGGCAGAGGCTGGGGGCTTGGACAAACTACGGTCGGTATTCAACGGGGGATGGCATCTTCAGGGGACTTGGGCTGACACCCCGTACTCGCCATCCATACTGGAGGGTGGGGACTGGCGTAAGCTCGAAACTGTGCCTCATTGCAGCAACTGTGGGCTCTTCTTTGCGGTGCGGCCGATGGTTCGGGCCTGCGCGACTTGTGGGGAGATGCTGTCATTTCCACCCCTGTTAATCTTGCGGCAACAGTGGAATGAAGGGTCAGCGGAGAGGGATGACGAGGGCGACGTCGCTCCCACGGAATCGCTCGGCACACCCATGCGGGAGCAGCAGCGTGCGGTCTGGTACTGGCATGGCTGGCAGGAGGGTCGCCCCTGCCATGGTTGCGGAGATTCGGAAGATGACCGCGCTGCTGACCCTGGCGATCCACACGAAGGTCCAGGATGGGACGAACAGTGTGAGGACGAAGATGATGAAGATCCTCTCGCATGGGCATCAAATATATGGAACAGAGAGGGGCAACGACGGGACCTTGATGCGTTCATCGACCAGATTACCCCGGCCCGCAGGTGGACGCTGGACTATGCAGGCCCGCTGCTATTACGGGCTGTCGTTACGCAGGGGGGGGGGGGGGGGAATTGGCAGGGACCACGATGGAACGCCAACATCAGACAGTACGCGGCTCAGGCAGACTCCAACGAGGAGGCAGGAGTGGATTTGGAGGCGCCCAAGGTTTGGGGCAGGCTGTCACAGCTGGACGCGAGATTTAGGCCGTCCTGGGGGCAGTGGATAGGACAGATGATGCCAAGGCGAGGTTACCTAGGTACGTTGACGACTACAAAGTGGAGCTTGGCCTGGACGACGAGGGTCTTGCGGGGCTGTGCGGCAGTGGTGGGCGCACTTGGCAGTCGGACCTCAAGGAGCGGGACTCGGTGTGGGACGACGGCGATCGATGGGCGCCTGCTACGTGGACGACCTACCTCAGACCGGGAGAGGCCATGACTTGCTGCATCGTGGCGGGTGGAGGGTTCGGGACCATTGATCATGACAGTGGATGCACCTGGGTGACTCCTACCCCCGTGGTGGCCGGCTTCCACAACCCTCTGATGGGCGAGTGGACCTCAGCTGCTCATAAAAGATCTCCTGACCTGCTTCTCCCCATCGTTGGAGGTACAGGCAAGTGCCTGGGTCTTCGGCAGCTCAGATCTCCCGGAGGCGCGGACGATCTCGCACCACCGGGTCAAGTACGACAGGGGGCGGCGCTGCAAGCGGCGATGCAGGCAAGGGAGCAGAGCAAGGTCTTGGTCGGAACCGACCTACCCATGGGCTTCTCCATCCTTCAGAAAGTCGAAACGGGGAGCAGTATCCCACGGCTGGCGACCTTGCCTCCAGCCCGTCCCCCGACGAGCTGGCTTCTCAGACGTGCGGGTGGTGAGCGCGCCAACCTCCAGGTCCCCATCCCGCTGGCTGACAATGATTGGCTGGGGCGAAGGGGGGAATTGAAGAGAAATTCGGACGTCGACTCCATAAGCTCGGAGCCTACTGCCGTCCTCCGCCTCCAGCGGAACACGGAACGTGTGACGGCGCGACGGGGCAGGAGAAGTACGGGCACTCGGCTGGGAGGGAGGATCACTGCATGCAAGATTGGCCCAAAGGACTGGTCAATGAACTGGACAAGATCAGGGCGCGCCCGGACCCAACCGCGGAGGGCCAGCTCCTTCCGAACATGGGGGCGGGCAGATGGGTCATGCAGACACAGGGCACTGGATGCGTGAAAGCTTATTATTGGAGCTCCCCGGCCTTACTCGCCATCTGGGGCTCCTGCCGCAGGGGCGACTGCGAAAGGATTCAGGCTTGCTATCGCAAGCTTAAGTTGCCGTACACGGCCTTGCTTGCAATGGGGAGCCTGTGGAATAACATGGGTGTGGGCGATGGGCGACAAGCTGCCACGGCCATGCAATTGCTTTGTCGTGGAGATGGCAACATCTACACGGTGTCACCCCATGGTTACTTGGACGCGAGCACGCAGGAGCTACTCCTGGAGGCAGCAGGGGCCGACGCTCTGCTGCAAGCTGACTTCTGTGGGGCGGGCGGTTGCGAAGAAAAGGGGCGCCGCAAGCGGCGCGCGGCCCCAACCACCGCCATGGGTTACGAGGTATCAGTTGCCCACTGGTGTGAAGGGAAAAAGCGCTGTCTTGACCTCAACGCGTTCATGGATGAAGGACTTAGCCACCTCAAGGACATGCGCTACTTGCATCCAGCTGCGGACCCAATAGTCGATGAAGCTACGCCCTCGGATGCTGGACTACCCTCTGCCATACGAGCAGCTACGGATCTTCTGAAGGACTTCAATGGGCATTCTCTGCTGATCGACATGGGCGCTGCAATTCGATATATCCCCCATGAGAGTTGGATCGCGCGGGCGGCAGGATGGATGGCCCCCTCGCTGTGCAGGAATTTTGGAGACTGGCCCGTCAGAGGCCTCGGGGTGGATCGCAGCCCTTTCGAACGTCTCTCTCAACGCTTCAATGCTCTCAGTCATGCAGGTTCTACAAGAGCTGGGCGCCGATCCGATCCAGGCACAGGGCTATCTGAAGGGCTGCTACACTCCTGGGCAGCAGTCCATACAGGTACTGATGCAGGAAATTGCAGATTTGGAAGGGAAGGCTGATGCGGCAGACACAGTGCTCATAAGGCAGTTGGGCAAGGTGCAGCTGAGAGAAGGTGCCCCGCTCCCTGTCGTGTGTGAACTAGCCAATGCAAGAGGGCAGGATGATCTGGGCATGCACCTACTGGCTGGACAGACGGTTTGCCCCATTTGCATGGAAGGCAAGCGAGGATATGTGGTGCGGGTCGTACCTTGTCAACACTGGGTCCATCTGGAATGCGCACATGCGCACGTGCGGCACATGTCCTCCTACGCCACATACTTCGGGACAGAGCCCACATGTCTGGGCTGCCCCACTTGTGATTTGGTTCCGTCTGGCACATTGATACGGGGAGAAGATGATCAGGTTGAAATGGAGTACTCTCAGGATCAGGACGACGACATGCGGGGCCCTGATGCGGGGTCTCGATGGGAGGCAGACGATCTGGATGCTCACGATCGCACAGCACAATTCAAGGCCAGCCTGGGGTCTGGGCCAATTGACTGCGAGGAGAATGGAGACACAGGCGCGACGGACTTGCGCCGATACCGTACGGTGGATACTCTGGAATGGCTTGGTATTATGGACGAGTGGAGAGGAAAGTTGGGTGAGCTTACCACTTCGACGGGGCGTGAAGTCAGCCGAGGCACGAGAAGGGGTGGACAAAGGAACGCCCTAGGTCACCTTGCGAATGGCCTAGCGGCTGAACCCATCAGGACCATCAGCCCGGCGGCAATCGTTACGTCCTGCCCTTCCAGCTACCTCAAGAAAAGCGCGGCGCGCGGTGACGTTGCATGCGTTCCTACGGGAGGCAACCACTTGGAAGGCGTTATCGGGCAGATAATGAGGGCCTTGGGACTAGGAGGCGGCAGGTGTCAGGTGGCCGCAGGGGGCCCCCCCAAAATATTGGCCACGCACTCCCCGACGGGGCCGGTACAGTCCCTCGTTCAACAGCTGAGACAAAAAAGAGATACAATGCATCGTCTGCTACCTGACGCACATCACGGTTGAACATGAATATCTCACCACTGGGGAATTAGCCTTCGGCATGATTGACACTTGGCAAGTGGATGGTTATGGAAATGGACGAGACCTTTGCGCTGGGCCAACCGGCCAGGGTCGGTGGGGACAGACTTGTGCAGTACCTTTTACTTGTCAAGGAGGTGGGAGATATCCGACCGCTCGGCCCCAGAAGTGGTGGAATACGCCGACCTCAGGACGACGTGATAGCCAGAACCGAGGATCAATGGCAGATACTAGGAGGTTTGGATCTTATGGTTGCGACCCACCCGGACAGGGCGGAGGAGGTGGAGGGAGAGCTCAAGCATCTGCCATACATCCGGGGAATCATCATCGTTAGTAGGCAGACCCCGTAAATCCAAGTTTCACGCAAAAACAAACCCTTTTCAACATAACAAGCAGTAAGTATAATCAAATAATTTTCTGCACAAGAGAGAGGCGAAGGGAACCGTGAGATGAGAGGAGCGCGCGCGCAGGGGGTCAGATGGAGGTAGTGCGAGAGGCGCGGGCGAGGTCTCTCGGGGGAGTTTGGGGGAGTTCAATTTCGGTAGAGGGGCTTGACGGGACAGCGACGCACCCGTCGTTGAATTCTCTTAGGAGCTTCCGTCACCTTGCGCATCGGTTTTCCTTGACGGAGCGTGGCGTCCGAGGCAGCGGCCTCTAATTCGAGCGTGCGCGTACGCACCTCCAGTCAGAAATCGTGCAGAACAGGGGTCCGTAACGGTTCATCGTGGTCGGCGGTTGAGCGCTCGGCTCCTGTCCCCTGACAGCACCCTGGCGCCTCCCGCGTCCACCAGGATTGGCACTGTTTTCCTTAGCGCGTCCAGTTGAGACGACGAGTAAGGCGCCCAACTGCAAACGGCGCCGCCTCTTCCCGACAATGATGGCCCATGGGCGTGCCCCCAGGCGCGGGGGCCCTGGATGGCCAGGGTCCTCAAGGCAGCTCTCAACCCTGCCCATTCCCGACGTGGCCGCGGCCAGCCCCCTGACCAGAAGCGCTCGACCCAACGCGCGAAGGAACCCCAGACCGGTGCCCACTATCGGTGCCCCGTATCGGCCCACAATCGTTGCCTCGCGTGCCCCGGGCAAGCTGTGCCCCGTATCGGTGCTCGTTTTTTTTGTATTGGTTTCACTTGAAAACGATAACGGGCACACCTACGGGGCACCTCCCTGGAACCGCGTCGGGAAACAGTAAGGGGCACATGAGCCGCAAACGATCGCGGGCACATCCCTGGAAACCGATAACGGGCACATTGGCCGCAAGCGATTACGGGCACACGCGCCGCAAACGATAACGAGCACATCCTTGGAAACCGATAACGGGCACGTGGGCCGCAAACGATAACGGGCACATGTGCCGCAAACGATAACGGGCACATCCGAAAAATACGGGGCACGAAGGCACATTAGTGGGCGCAGGCCGCGGGCGCAATTTGAGGGACAGAAAATAGCGGGCACACGTAACGGGCACATTAGTGGGCACAGGTAGTTCGCACAATTTTTCGCGTTGCCAATCGCGGCCGCGACCGGCCAAGCACGGCGGCGGCGGCGGCATCGCCGAACGCTCACGGAGGACTCTGGGGAACCAGCCGTCGGATCTCCATGCAGCGCTCCCACCCGACATCGTTCCTTTCGTTTGACACGACAAAGTCGACCCACTCGACGTTCGCAGTGCGCCGCAAGTGGGTATGGACCCAAGGTGCAAGCATCATTCCAGCGAGGGCGAGCCCCATCGTTCGGACGCCTGCAACGATCGCGGTTTACCGCGCCGCGTGAAAACACAGGGCGCGTGACAACCATCCCGCCGCATGTTTGAATTGCGTGCGCGGCTTCGCCATCCATTTTTTTTGGTAAAAAAGTGTTGCTATTTGCGCCGCTTTAGGAAAATGAGTGGGCGCATGCGTTTCGCCTGCCGAACCCAGAAGATGAAATAGAGGGTTGGGCAGTTGATTGGAAAACTGACTCTCTCCCCCTGGATCGCCCCGCCATGGACGGCCGCGATTACGTCATCCGACACTCGTTCAGACTCATGGGCGCGGAAGAAGGCGCGGACGCCAACAGAGCTCATCGTGGACTTCGCAGCCTGGAAATACGGCTTGACCAAGGATCGGAGACCTCTTGGGTCACCGCCTGGCACGCGATGGAGGTCCTTGGTGCCATCTGCATCCCGGCGCCTGAGACGGAGGAGGTGGCAGCAATCTTCGAGACTATACTACTGCAGACCTATGGGCTTGGAGGCAGAGTGGGAGTCGCCAAAGAAGGAATCCTGGTATTCAACCTTCCGCCGGCACTGGCTGGACCGGTCATGGAGACGGCCCGACTTGCGATGAGGAAGGCGGGCTATGCCAAGAGCCACCCGGCGCAGAGGCTTCTAGTCACCAGACTGGAAGGCTCCAGCAGGAGCGACGCCCTGCTTCAAGTAGAGGATCCGCGCAGTGGCCAGTCACGCATCTTCCCGGCAGTGACGGGAGGACAGACACCAGCTGCAGGCGTGATTGATGCGGTCAGAAGGAGGATAGGCTACCTGCCGCACGCCACCGTGGTCAAGGCGCGGGACACTGCCACCGACAAATATGACACCATGCTCCAGCTCACGGCGCCCCCAGCTGCGGCGCCCCCCATGAGAGATATGACGCAGATCGAACGTGGGATCTGGGTGGGGCGAGCTTTGGTCCGCATCATTCCGTTCACATGCCTCCAAACACCGAAGCTCATGCGTTGGGAGGCTCCCTGGCGGCGCAGAGACAGCACGAACTCATCAAAGGGGCCAAGAAGGAATCGGCCTCAGCGGGGCCGTTGGCGGTCCAGGCAGCGGAAATCGCGCGAAAAGTGGCAGGGCGACCATGTGGCGAGCCGCGGTGCCAGTATCTATCGGCGGGCAAGGGCCTCTGGAGTGGTCGCCTGGTTGGGTCTTTGGGGTATGGAAGCGACAGGATGACCCTGGGCACGGGCATGCCGATATCACAAACGGGGGCAACGCTCTCTTTGCAGGCATGGGGAGCGGGACGCAGTCGGGACGGAGCCAAAGGCATCCACCCTGAGATCAGCGATAACGTCCGGAAGAAGGTCCAGGAGAAATTAGCGGATTCATCACGAGAGGCGAGAGAGGAATTTCGCTCCCTTCATTGGCAGCAGCTTCTGCTTTCCACTGAGGCGCATCGGACGCGCCATGAACTTGAATTACGTGCAGGAACCACTTACCTCGCGGAGATTGGGGCTTCTGGCCTCATACACATTGAGGAAGCGGGTTCTGAATAAGATATTGTTCTCACTGCCCCAAGTTGGATGGCACTGAGAAGTCCTGGAACTGCGACCTTGAGAGATGCGAGGGGAGAGACGAACCACAGTATCCTCTTCGTGGCCACAGAGGTCAGGGGCATGTGGGAACTGGAGAAGTCCGCGCGCCCCCCCGCGCCAGAACATGACGACGACACGACGGGTGATGGGTTGTTGGTCATGCCTCGGTCGGAAAAGAATGTGCCCCCCCCCCCACCCTCCGCCAATGTCTCGGGCCCCATGGCGGAAAATTTGCGGAGAAATATGGGCGCGGAGGTATTGCCGGAAGTGCCCGCGACGGAGACGCGATAGGCTCTTGAGCGTGCAGGTGTCAGGTATGAGCACGTACGGGACCTCACTGCGAATGCGTTGGAAGGACTTACTACGTCGCTCCCGCCACAGGTATTGGTGGGGATTACCATCTGGCTACTACACCACATTGACACCATGAGAAGCCCAGGAATTTCATTCCTACTCAAGAGATGGGACATTCTCTTGGCCGCCTGCCTTATTTGCAGAGCTGGTGCGCCTATGTCGGCGGAGAAGACAGAGTACTATCAGGAAGTGGGACTGTGTTCGGACCTCAGGCGCGACGGCCAGCCCTTCGGGGAAAGACGAAACCCGAGGATCCGGCGCCCTCGCAGGGGCTGCAGTGGGAACCGCCGTCGCGTAAACTCCCTCCTGGCATTGTACCCCCCCAAAGGCCAGAGCGGAGTCGGCACGGGCCTCGGCAGAGATTGGCCTCGACATGCCCCGCGCGACAGTCCAGCAATTCGTCAATCTTGCACGCCTGATCTTGGGGGCGTGCGATCCCAGGCGCCCCTCCCAGAAGGGAAAGAAGAGGGGGGGCAAATTTTCGAAGGGCGATGAGAAGAAGGAGGGCGGCGACCAGGACGTCTGCATGGACTGGGCACCAGGAGGGGCGGGCACGGCCACGCCGATTACCTCGACACGGGGTGCTGGACCACCACCCGCACAGGACATGGGACCTTCGGAGGCATCGGGCTTACCACGGGACACTGGGGACGGAAAGGGCCACGCTGGAAGAGGAGGGGCTGAGGGCGACAGACCTGAGCATGCGCGGGCCCCGGTACCTGAGGATGAGGGGCGTGACCCACGGGGGGCGAGGCCCCTGCGACCTGCCGCAGCGGAAAGCCATGCGAGCAGCACAGCACGACCGCCTGGCGACCGGGGAGCGAGCCCCCCACGACCGGCCGCAGCGGAAAGCCGTGCGGGCAGCGCAGCGCGACCAGCTGATGACGCGGCTGGGGCGAAGGCAGCCGCAAGTTCCTCCTCTCCGGAGGTCAGTGGAGGGGGCCCTGGGCTTGACAAGGATGCGCAGTTGGGCAAAGGCGACGCGGCTGCAGGGAGGGCGCGGCCGAATGCGGAAGGAAAGGATGGCCGGACACGGGGCATTCAGAGTAGGCTCCCTCTCGCCCCAATGGTTACGGCCGGTGGCGAGTCGGGCGAGGCGCGCCAGGCGCGGAGGGATCAGGGCAATGACAAGCTCCTACCACGAGGGATGAGGGAAGAGGGCGAAGCCCAGGCATCCTCTTCGGCTGACGGCAGAGGTCCGTCAGTGGCTGACACTGGACTAGAAGGCAGGGCAGATGAAGGGACGCCAAAGGCACGACCAAGGAAATCCAAGGGTGTGGGAAGCAATCAGGTCACCCCGGAACCACTTGGGAGGAGACTCACCAAGGGAGTGGCCAAGGCCGGCGCCAAGGCCAAGTCGCAGGCCAAGAAATCCAAGGGCCCTGGAAGGCCTTGCGGCGGGACACAAACGAAGGGTGGTGATGCGATCGACCCCAGTGATGGACCGACCCCTTCCACACTACCTATGGATGCTGACTCTCCGGCGGACGATGCCCTAACGAGACAAGGGGAAGCCGACGGGGCGGCTTGGGGCGTTCTCCGTGGCGCAGTATTCCTGCGAGATGGCGCGATGGGATCAGGGAAAGAAGGAGACAGGAGCATCCATGCCGCACACGGCGCCACCAAGGGCAACCTGAGCTTCTCCATGTGGGACAATGGCACCATGGCGGCGCCGAGGGCCGATGGCTCCCCTCCTAATCTTGGACGAGGAGAAATCCAGCGAGGCAATCCTTTTGGCGAGGGGGCCTCAGGCATTATCCACTGGACGTGCGACGGCGATTCAGACAAGAGCGAGCGCCTTCGGATCGTGCTCGCAAATTCTGGTTGCACAGCACATGTTACGCCATGGGAAATGGACCCCGACGTGGTGGGCAACTCCATTATGAGGGCTACAGTCAAGTACACGCGCAAAGAAGATTGCAAGGACGACCACGCAGGACCCGGCACGGGGAGCGAGCGAGGCGGACATGGTAGGAGCCTACGGGAAGGGCAGGCACCAGGCTTTCAGGTGGAAGCGGGGCGTCAGGGAAGGAATAGCACGGGCACACTAGTGCATTCGCCACCCTGCAGGACAGCTATGATACCTATCACAGACGGGGCGGCTGAGGCCAAGGCTGGTCAGCGCGACGAAGCGGACCCTCGCACTTTGAAGCGCATCACGGCTGAGACCCCTGAGGCGAATGGTAATCCTGTGGACGTTGGACGGCTTTCGGACACGCTGCAGGATGTGGCGGGGGAAAGCAATGAACCTTCGGCAATTAGAGGAAGCTGGGAACTGGGGAAGCTGTGGATTCCCTTGCAGACCTATTGAATGGTTGGCCCGACCCACCAAGGTGACACCCCGCATGGCTCGTGAATGGCTCAGGAAACTCACCAATGGACGGTCTGGGACAATCACTTATGACAGGCTTTGGGTGGTATGGCAGCTACATAACACAGGACCGAAGGAGCTACATCGGCCAATTTTCAACATGCGATTGAGTTACTACGGCAAGGTGGCCTATTGCGGGAGGTCGGCGAGCATATGTATATGCATGGCCAAGAACAGATTCCTCAGCGGGTGGGACCCGGGTCGCGTGATGACTCTGACGCACCGAGAGTGGGCTTCCTGACCATCTCAGTCTTTGACGGCTCTTCGATGGGATGGGTGGCGCGCTACAAACTGCTCCGGCTGTTGGAACCGCACGTGGAAGATCAGGGAACACACTTCGTGGATATTCAGGACGGATTGGCTACCAGGGTTGAAAACTATTGGCAATGTCTACAGCAGAGGGGGTGCACGCAGCATCTGAAGCTGGCAAAAGACGTCTGGAACTTGCTGAACGACGAGCCCACCCTGGTACGATTGGGACACTTCCTCAGACGCACTCCACGGAATAGTGTGCTGCTGATCTTGGGCGGCTCCCCTTGCCTGCAGCTCGTTGTCCGCAACGCCATCACAGGGATCACGGGGATCACGGGAACGGATTCCTACGTCTTTTATGCAATCCCTGTGTGGGCATGGCTCATCCAGCAGCTACGCCCAGACCTACACATTCACGTCATGGCGGAGAACGCTGGGAGCGTGCTCAGAATCCACAAACTGGCGATGTGTCGAGCTCTTGGCGTTGGGGAGGAGCGGGCGGTTACTATGGACGCGAGCTACCTCGCTCCGTTCCCGAGGAAGCGCATATATCTCAGCACCCTAGAGGCGCCTAAGGATATTGAGTGGTCCCCGCCCAGGACACAGATCTTCGAGGCGGGCTGGTCCCCGGTGGACGAGTCCTTGCTCTTGCCCATGATGCGGGCCCGAGGCGCCAGGGACATGCCTGGCGTATCCACCAGGCAATATCGGGTGCAGGCGCTCATTGCTAGAGACGAACAGGAGGGATGGCATAACCTGTCCGACGTCAACATGAAGCGCTACGCGGTCCGCATCCTTAAAGAAGCGATACCTCGCAAGGACGAGAGGGCTCAGGTCATTGTGGCGTTTCACAGCCTGCACCATAATCAGATGGACAAAGAGCATGAGTGCTGGCCATGCGTACGCTGGGTGGGAGAGAAAGGTAGAGAATTTTGCCTTCGCAGGCCAACCGTGGAGGAAGACAGAGGGCCATAGGACAATTGGAGGTTATTCGGGGCATCGGAGGCGACCAGCGTACGCAACTCGACCTGATGGGCAATCACTTCGATCCTGATATTGTGGTACTGCGCCTACACACACCACTGCGAGACCTTATTACCAAGTTGGTGACGAACAGCGAATGCGAGAGGCATCCATACCCTTCTCCGAAACAGCTGACGGAGGTACACGTACACATCACTCGCTGGGTTTGTGAGCAGGGGGACAGGCCGGACATGGACTCTCCCCTCCCTCCGTCGTTGGCAAGGTTACGTGGATGCGACACCAAGGAGATGGCGCTACCGAGAGAGCGCAATCTCGCGGCCTGGAGCCGCGTTGATCGGTAGGCGCAATGGATCCCCTTTGGGGTGCGCTTGGCCGCCCGAACAAGCACCTCCTTATCCCTCCGGCCTCCTCGAGAGCCTGGAGGGCCTGCAAAGTCTCGCTATCTGCCGCCCTGCGCCATGCGGGTGGCATCACTCGTTTCCGATCACCGCGTTAGTTATGGGCTCGCCTACACGGCTCAGCTCTCCCACGAATGGCCAAGTGGGAGGACTTGCTCAATGGTGCGGAGTGGGTGAAGCTCGTTAAGGCCATTCCGAAAGGAGAGGGATGGGCGCCTCTCTACTCCTGGAACATTCGGTGGCTCGTGGACTTGAATTCGAATCAAGCAAGGGCCAAGGCGGTGGTACTTCAAGAAATGATATACAAAGGCTATGTCGTGATGGTACAGGAAACTCATTGGCAGAGAGTCATGGAACAGGCTACCTCGGTTACGCTCGAAGGAGGGACAATAGTGTCGACCATGCGCACTGGTGGGGGAGGTGGATCGGCGGCGGGGGTGGCCACCATAGTTCCGACACGGTACGAACTCCACGATCACGCTACCTTGTCCGAAGGCAGTGCCATTTCGACGGAGATTTGCGTGGAAGGGA
The DNA here is from genome assembly GCA_963575745.1 of Prorocentrum cordatum. Taxonomy (NCBI): domain Eukaryota; class Dinophyceae; order Prorocentrales; family Prorocentraceae; genus Prorocentrum; species Prorocentrum cordatum. The sequence goes on along the minus strand of CAUYUJ010018349.1, from coordinate 394,951 downwards.
GGTGAAATATATTCCTCAATCTATACCTCCCTCCCGGCGATCAGGAAAACACTTTCCGTGATTTGGAACGGGGCCTGCAGAGGGCCGGCCCACCCCTTTACGTCATGGGGCTCCTGACTCTTCTGACGGAATGTGGAGCCGCCCCCCTGGAGACGCCGGCGGATACGTGCAAGTACAACAGAGGGGCATCGTCGTCCAGGATTGACTCGTGCTTTGCCCCCCTGGAGTCGGCGGGCAATCTGCAAGTAGCACTTCACTGGCACGGTCACCTGTCAGACCACGCCTCCCTGACACTCAAGGAGGCGAGAGCTGGTGGCAAGGGACCTGCCCTGCGACCGCACTCATGGAAGCAACTCTCACCGGAGGCGCAGGCGGATTTTCGGAGACGCCTCTACACACTGGAAATGGCCATGAGCGTGCCCCAGATCGACACATCAGAAGTCGGAGAATCAATGGAATGGGTGCCGCCTCAGGAGCCTGGTTACGCTAGGAACTACGACTAGGAACAGCTCTCGGCACCCCAGCAGCAAGCACTGGATGATGAACTAGACCAACCCGTGCCCAGGATCCCGCAGCTGGCCAATGAGGGACGGCTTGCATGTCAGCACTTGGTACAGCATTTGTTGACGGAAATCAGACATGCGAAGGGTGCCACCCCCCACCACTTTGCTTGAGCACATTGTCCGGGCGGAGACTCCAGTTTTACCCACGGGATCGCTGGTGGCCTGGTTGGGTAGCGTTGGGCACCCACATGACGTGCCCACAGGCAGGGGCGAGGCCATGAAGCCTGGCGCTCGCACGACTGGAGCAGGCGCAGGAGAACTGCCGCAGACTGCCCAGATGGGTCAAGGGCCCAGGGACGGAGGCGGCCAGTAAGTGTGTTTTGGCCACCTGTTTTTGCGGCCCTGGATTTTCTTTCTGCTCCGGAGGTGTCCCCTTGGACCCTCCGGGGCACCCGTCCCCTGGGGGGTGCGTGGGTGGTGGCCTCGGTGTCTCGGGTCCTCCTCTCCCCCCTCCTCTTCCCCGCCTCCGACGTCGACGACGGCGACGGCAGCGACCGCGGGGGTAGGGGCGGAGTTCGCAGCCTTCTACAGGCAGCGAGCTGGCGAAAAGGGAGCCGCGCGCGCGCCCGAACGCGCGCTTCCTGCCCCCCTCCTAGTACCCATTCTCAAGTGCTGCCTCATAGGCAACGGACCTAGGAAGCGGGGCCTCAACCCCGCAAACCTGCGGCCAGTTTCAACACTGAGTCGCAGGGGCTTAACCCCTGTTGGGGGTGTTCGGCCGAACGGCTGTTCTACTCCCAACATTAGGTTATCAGCCGAAAGCGGCGGGGCAACCCGCCGCAGAGGTTGGTATCTAGTCAAGAGTACTCGACAAGAAAATGGCAGCAGACATGTCTAGCTTGTCCGCTGACCTCAGTGCGGTGATTAGCGAGGTTGAAAATGGAACTCGCCGAGACCACGCTGCACAACCTCTGACAGGAGGCATGCAACCCACGGCCAGGGAGGCCGCCATGTTTCCTGCGCCCGTTCCATTGATGGACGGACCCCCTCCCGCGGCAGGGCAACCTGCTGCAGGAGGCACTTCTCGACCTCAGCACTATCGGCTGAGCTCGCAAGAACCGAGGGGCTACGCACCGTACCCCAGGGAGAGGGCACAACCGCAGGTTTACCCCTTCCACCAAACTGCGCCGCCACCGGTGGCCAGTGACGGAGCAATGACTCAAATGCGAACCCAGCTGCGAGAAAGGGCGACGAGGGCCGACGGCGTGCTCGGCGGCCCCCTGCCTTTCAACCCGACTCCTACTCAGGATGCGAGGGTGCAGCAACTTCAACAGCAGTTGGCTGAAGCTGCTCACCAGCAGCAGCGATTTCAGCAAGAAGTCCGCGAGGCATTGAGCGCCTTCAGCGCGCCGCCCGCGGTGGGCCCAGCTGCGCGCCAAGTCGTACAGGCTGCGGTGGACGAACAGAGAGCCGCCCAAGAGGCTCTCGAGCAAGCTCGGAAGGCAGATGCCGACCGAATTGCACTGTTCGAGCGGATGCTGAACGATCGGTTCACTGCCCTGGAGCAAGCGAGCACCAATCTCGCCGACAAGGCGGTTATGGCCGAGTTCGAGCGTCGCATCGAAGAACGATTCGCTGCCGTGGAGGCAGCAACCGATCGGCTCCATCGGACGACGGCTGACCTCATCAACGGTGCCAGCGTCTGGGAGAGCCGTATCGCAGATCTCGAAGCGTCTGCCGCAAGGCAGCGCCTGGTTGTCGACGCTGTGGGTACGCTTCGTTCCGACGTGGACGAGCACACGGCTGAGCTACACCAGGTCAAACAACACCTGCAGTACACCATCGACAGATTGGACAGCACGGACGGACTAGCTGCTACGAACAGCGAGGTCCTGAGAGCACACGAGACGGCTATCCTTGAGGTACAAGCTCGCGTTGCTGAGCTGACTGTTGGTGTTGCCTCTGCGGGCGCCTCCGCAGCCCCGGTGCTGGGAGCTCAGGTGACTAACCACCTGGAACAAAAGGTCAAGGCTGAAGTTGCTGTCCTGCGGCGCGAAGCCCAGGTGGAATTCGCCGGGAACCAGAGTGAAATCAGCAAGATAGCTGCGAACGTGGAGGCGTACAAACGTGAGCAGGACGGAAAACTGTCTGCCATGGCTCTTCGCGCAGCTTCACCCATCACGCGGCCCGTGAGCCGTGAAAGAGATGATTTCAATGCGCCGTCCCCTCCGGGGCCGCGCGTGCTCGGACCAGCTGCGCAAGGCGAACGACCGCTCCCGAGAGCGCTTGAATTAGAGCGTATGAGAGCGGACGGCCGAGTAGCTGCGGGCGGGCAACCGCCCGCTGCGCCCTTGCCAACGGTGGCTATTGCCGCGGCACCGATGCTTGTCTTTCAAGGGGATCCGAATCCGGAGGCTCGGTACGTGCCGCAGTTACCGCCAAGAAGACAAGGCGATCAGCGCCCACCTTCGCCAAGGAACCTTGCGGGGGGGGGCAACCCCCTGCACAGGCAGGCGGGTGGGACTCGCTGTGGGCTCGTAGCCCGCAGCGCCTCTTTGGAGAGCAAGAGCCGACAGAGCGCCGTGATCCGCCACCATCGGAGGTTGGCGGGCCCGAGCCACAACTGACGGCCGGAGAATCTTCCAATGGTCGCCAATCCGCGGCCGAGCGTGTCGCGGAGGCCCTTCTCAAGAACAATAAGTACAAGGAGGCCGATGATATTAAACTCAAGGCCCTTCCTCTCGTGCCTAAGTATCGCGACTGGAAGCAAGAAGCGTTCGAGATGATCGCTTCCGCCTCAGGGCGACCAGATCCTTGCTTCGCATGGATTCGAGCCATTGAGAAAGAAGGAGCTACGTTCCAGAACCTTGCCCAGAGCGGGGGCTTCGAGACCATCGACGCCAAGCTGGCCTCCGCGTTGACGCACCTACTGCAAGACGACGATCTAAAGAGGAATGTCAACAAGGAGAAGGAGCTGGCCAAGATGCGCGATGAGCTTCTGAAGGGGCGTCAGATCTTCTGGATGATCAACGAATGGTATCAGGTCGTTGAGGCTGATTGGGCGGTCTATGAGTTCGACCGCTTGAACTCGCTCGAGATGCGCGACAACAACTTGTCCAAGTTCATTGATGAGTGGGACCACACGCTGATGGGCATGAAGTCTGTATCGTCGGATGACATCCTGTTGGCACTGTTCAAGGCTCAGATCGAGAACCATCCGCACCTGGACGTTGACATCGGGCACTTCAACCGTATGGAAATGAAAGACAAAGACCGCTCTTATAAGTGGTTATACGAAAAGTGCACACGACTGCTACAACGCCAGCGGCTTTCAAGAGCCCGAGCTGAGCTACTGGACAAGAAGAAGAAACGCAATGTGCTAGCAGCCCCGCGTGGGCTGTGCGCGGACTGGGTTAAACGCGGCAAGTGCAATGTTGGGGACCAGTGGGCATGGGAACACCCAGCAGATAGCACAGGCAAGCCTGCGGCCGCTGCGGGGGGGCAACCCTCCGCTAGCGGTAACCAGAACCAGCGCTTCTGCATGGAATATGCAAAGAACAAGAAATGTCCGAATAGGGACAAGTGTAAGAAGGAGCACAAGCCCTCGTGCAGCTTTTACACACAGGGCAGGTGCCAGAAAGGTGGCTCCTGTGACTCTCCCAACGTAAAAGCAAGTAGCTCCGCCCCTGCTGTTAACCGGTCTCCGTCTGCGGGGAGGCAGTCCCGAGGCTCGAGCAAGTCGAGTGCCCGTGGGCGCTCCCGCGAGCGTAGCGGCAGCAGGAACTCCAGCAAGAGTGGGTCCCGTAAGGGACGCTCCTCGAGTCCGGGACGGCGCAAAAGCCCGTCGCGGTCACCGGGCGGCACGAAGAAAATAAGTGCGTCGCCTAAGAACGGGAAGAAAAGGACGGTGGGGCGAACGCACCCTCCGAAGGGACCCCGCGGGCGTAAGGATAGATCAAAGAGCCCTCGCAAGGGCAACGCTCGAGTGTGCCTGCACCTGCGCAGGGTCGCCCCTGCGCCTCCTCACGCCCCGTCTGAGGGGAAGGTCCCCGCAGCTGGCGGACCAGTGGTGCCGTCGGCTTTGGCCGATGGCGCTGCGGCCTTTCGTCCCGGCTTCGCCTGTGCCGTCAGGGAAGCTACCCCCGATCGCACCAGACGCGATCGGTCTCTGGATGGAACCCGAGAAGGAGATAGCGACGGGGCAACCCGTTGCTGGGTCGGGCCCTACCCCGAATGCTTCCAGGAGAAGCTCTCCTCCTCAGCGGCCACCGTCGAGATGGCTAAGAAGGTCCTTGGTACCAGGCCTCCTAAGCCGTGCATCCGCCGCCCAGGCACACCTAGGTCGACCACTGTGCGCACGGTTAGGTACAACCGGCACCTGGACAAGACCAGCCTGAGGATCGATCATCACATGGACCACTGGAGTTCCAAGTTTAACGGCTCGACAGGGCGGCAGAAACCACTGAATAAAGCAACGCTGGAAAGGTGCAGACAATTCATCCCAGAATCTGAGTTGGGAGCGCGGGGCGCCGCATACCAGCTCACTGTCGATCTCAGGAGCTGCGGGAAGGATGATCAGTGGGAGCTCAAGGAGTGCACTGTAAGGCTTCCTCTACCAGGGGAACCTGAGTTCAGCTCAAGCTCCGACTCTGCTCCTCCAGCTTTCAAGAAGACCAAGAAGTTGTCCAAATGCAGGAGGGCAACTTCCTGCCCCGCTACCGCGTCCCGTCCAAGGGAATGGCTGCTCGATTCAGTGTCGTGCTTCGACATCATAGGTGATGCGGGCCTCGACAACGAGGAGCGAGCGAGGACGCACGACGCGGGAAGGGAGACGCTTCTGGCCACGGCGAACGGGCCCACCGTGGCTCGATCGTCTGTCCCTATGAAGCTGGGAGACATCCAGTATGACAATAACCCGATTGTGCTGGAGGACTCTCCGCCTGTGCCATCAATGGGTAAGATGGTCCGCAAGAAAGGCTGCACTTTCAAGTGGAGTCCTCACGGCGGGGCCACACTTCAGATGCCAGACGGAAGGCTCCTCAAGCTCGACGTTCAAGATGATGTTCCGATGATGTCGTGTCCAGCAAGGTGGGTGAACCCCGCGCAGACGGAATCAGCCTGCTCTGAGCCGGCTACACCAATGCTCTCTCCGGTGCCCTCGGGCACGGTAGCTCTGCCAGCTGCGCCAGCCAGGAAGGCGGGGGGGCAACCTCCTGCACCTGCTGAGCTCAGTACTTGTGAGCGAGCTACTCAGACCACGGAACAGAACGAACGGTCAACACAGACAGGATGACGTTACCCCTGTTTCCCCAGAAGTAGCGACCTCGACCGAGCCCAACGTTATCAAGCATGGCCCGGAATGGTGTCCGCGGTGCAAGCTGATGAATGATGCTCAATCGCGGTGGTGCTCAATGTGTCAAGGTCCACTGGGGGACGAAACTACGTGGCAGTACATCATCGAGGAAAACTCCGAGACCACGGAGGACGACGATGACCCACAGGGTAAGGGTGTTCAGGTCACCGACAGTGCTGATGTTGAAGAAGAACCCAGTTATGTAAAAGGTAAAGGCAAATGTATAGACCAAGATGCCACCGTAGAGCGCAGACGTGCGGCGGCTGCCGTGTATCTTCGCGAAAAGCAGATACCAGGTTGTCCGATCGCTGTCAAAGTGTCCGATAAACATTACTTGTACTTTGACATCGACGGCAACCAGCTAAAGCAAGAGCAAGCGCTGCGGAAGCATGGTCGTATGGCCTGTTTGGTTGACTACCAGCTGGGCCAGATAGCGCCAGGTAAACTTCGCTGTCGGGGAAGATTTTGTTCTCTGCAGTTTGTTCAAGAGTGGACGAACGAGTATGACCCCGTGACCAGGACTGGCGGCGCCAGTAGTGCGTCGGTCGAGCCCCCGCCTGTGCCAAGCGCCGAAGCCCAGAGAGCGGCGGTTCGGCCACCACGACCCGCTCGGGTCGCACTAAAGCAGACTGTGTATCGGATCTGCAGCAGCGCGTTCGCGGCTGCGGCGGCGGGGCAACCCGCCGCTGATCCTGCGGATTCACAAGCTGCCAACCACGCGGGGGGTTCCTCGGACGGACGCCGTGCCCGAGCACAGCATCGGGTCATCGGAGGAGTAGGGAGCAGTCTACCTGTCTCACATTACCTGAGCCACTTCCCGAAGCATCCTGACTGCCCTGTGTGCCAGCGAGCCAAGGCTCAGGCCGCGCCCCACCGTCGTTCTATACCGCAAGACGATAAAAAGCACGGTATCGGTGAGGCTGCTGTTAATGATAACCAACCAAAGGAGTTCGGGGAACTAATTACTGCTGACCATATTGTCCTTGGGAGCGTCGAGGAAGAATCGCGACTGGGAGATGCAGCAAGCCTTGTAGTGTACGATCGTGGTACTACCGACTTGGCCAGCTACCCGGCGCCCTCCAAGAGCGCCCATGATACGGCGGACGCACTTCAGCACTTTATTGGTCCGAAGCAGAAGGTGGAATTGGTATACTCAGATAACTCGAAGGAGTTGCACAAGGCATGTCAGGATCTGGAACTGCCGCACGACACGTCAACCAGACATCGTCCGCAGAGCAACGGAGTGGCAGAAAGCGAAGTAAAGCGCGTTGTTGAGGGAAATAGGGCAGCGTTGTTGCAGAGCGGGCTTCCACACCATTGGTGGAGAGAAGCGACCATGACCGCTGCTGACAATAATTCGCTTGTCACCAAGCCTGACGGGCAACCGTCGGCGTATGAGCAACGACACGGTAAACATTTCCCAGGATGAATTCTGCCGTTCGGTTGCCAAGTGAATTACCGCCCTCTCAACGACGATTGCTTACTAAAGTTCGGCGATAGAACTCGTAAAGGTCTCTTCGCTGGCTACCATTGGCGACAAGGACGGAAGTGGTCTAAGGACTACTACGTCATCGACTGCGAAGAGTACTGTAACACTGGCGGCGGCAAGGGTTGTCATGTCTGGCGCGTCCGCGAGGTCGTGCCCGACTTCCCCATTTGCTGGCCCGTCAAGGACGGTGCACTTCAGATGGTGGATGTCAATGACGCCAGGCGTATTCAGGCCGAGAACGCTGTTCCCCTCGGAGACGACTCTGCGGGTGGTAACGCCCCTGAGGAAGTCGAGGGGCCACCTGCCGTGGGGCAACCCTCGGCCGGTGGGTCTAAAAGCACTGCTCAAGGCCCCGTCGCGGATCTCAGGGTTCCTGACGAGTGGGAAGTGCGGGACAACATGCTGGTACGAGTTATCCTTCAGCCACGCAAGAAGATGTTCACGCCCATGGAAACCCTGAGTGGGGCCCATGCGGACCCTCCTCCTGTTCCTCTAGAAGATACAGACTGTGAGCGGCACACCCGCACCAGTTCTACCTTCAAGGGTGAAGACAAAATACTCGACACGTGGGACGGCGTCTCAGATACTGACTGCCGCGCGCTGTCGGAGTGTTGGACGGGGGAGGTGCTTTTTTCCGATCCTCAACGCCACCTCTGCGATTGAGAAAGCGTTCGGAAAAACGCGTGTTCAGAAAACGCAACGCCCAGACAACGTGAATACTCACATCTGAAACGGACTCTCTCAGAAACAGAGAAGGGATGCGCAGACGTACTGGGCTGAGGTCCTCGCGGCTCGTGACAGGCGTCGCCTATCGCAGCTGCAGTGTTGGACTCGTGCCGACTACCAGGCGACTACACACAAAGGAACAACATCTGATGGGCCAAAGTGGGAGCGTGTTCACCGACGAGTGGTAACCGACTTCCACACGGGACAGTTGTTACTGGACCAGGACGTACGAGGGCTTACGAACAAGGGACTGCTTTACGCCAAGATCCCTGGTGGTCCTCGCGACGTGGTTACTAAGTTGTACCACGACGACCCCAATTTGCCAGATTCAGCGCCTCCCAATGCGGGGGGCAACCCTCCGCAGGAAGCGCGGGGGGCAACCCCCCGCTGCGATGGTCGCCCGAGCTACGACTACGGGCGCCTACAGCTGTTTCAACAGGACAGTTGAGGACGTTCTGGAGCCGCCGCGACAGGCGCACCGGACCTATGCGTTCGCTGTGCCAGCTACGCCGACGGTTACTAAGATCCAGGGCGACGAATCTAGTATCCCGGTGCCCGCGATGCCCTGCATTCCGCCAGGTGGCATCACCAGCGATGGCTACCTCCAACACAACCACCGAGAACGGCTGGGAAAGAGCCAGTGCGACGGGGTCCCCGACCTAGGATGCTGCATGGTGGCGAGGCAACTCCCTCGGCGAGAGGTAGAGGCCACCCCCGAAGCGTGCCAGGCTTTGACCGTGGAATGGGACAAGCTCGTTAAGCAGACGTGCTGGAAGAATTCCTCGGTTAGGGAATACGACGACGTTATCCAGGAGGCAATGCGCGCCAAGAAGAAGGTGATGGGCCGTCTCTTTGACTTCGTGGTCGACAAGCACAGCGAGCTTGCGCACCTGGGAATGTCAAAGTTTAGGGGGCGAGTCGTGTTCCAAGGGAACAGCGTCAAAGACGAGAGCGGACTTGCAGCCCTCTTCGCAGAGGCTGCCAGCTCTGCGTCACATATCGAGGCTAGTAAAGTCATCGACGCCGTGCCATGTCTGCCCGGCTGCAGTGGTCAACAGAGTGACGCTGTGAGCGCATGCACGCAGGCCCTGCTGTATGGAGACGGAAGAATTGTCAACGTCGACGCGTGGGTCGAACTACCTCGAGATCGGTGGCCCAAGGAATGGGGCAACAAATGCCGGAGGCCAGTCGTGCAGCTTCGGCTGGCCCTTTACGGACATCCACTGTCCGATGTGTCCTGGGAACGGCACTGCCAGAAGGCGCTGTTCTCGGCAGGCTGGGAGCTGATCGAGGGCTGGGAGTCCACCTTCCGCCGCGAAGCTCGGCCTGGTGCTGTCCGTCTACGTTGACGACTTCAAGATGGCAGGGCGCGCCGAGAACCTCCAGAAGGGCTGGGACAGCATTACTACTGCTGGGATCCGCTTGGATCCGCCCGAACCTATGGGACGCTTCCTTGGCTGTTCTGTCGAGGACATTGCGATCTCAGAGGAGGAGGCTTCACTGCGACTGGAACACGTGCGCCCGGTGATCGACGCCCAGGAGTATGACAAATACCATGGCGATGATGCTGCGGGGGGGGCCCGTAGGCCCGTAGAGGGGCAACCCTCTGCTGCTGGTAGTAAAATGAAAGGGACACCGGCGGAGGGGCAACCCTCTGCTGCGTTTCCAGTCGGCTCTGCCCGCGAGGGGCCAGAGAACCCCCGCCGCGAATGCGGGGGGCGGATCGACCAACTGATTGCCGAAATCAAAGCAAAGCGGTATCACATGCTTGAAAACTGTGACCAATGTGTGAACCGCTACCTTGAAGTTGCCAAGATCGGGATATCAGGCCTACGCAAGGCTGATACGCCAGGTCTGGACGATGCTAACTTCAAGAAAAAGGATTTCGAGACAGTCGGTACGTTGGGACCGTCCGCGGCGAGTGTACTAATGAAGATTTTGTACCTTGCCAGGGTCTGTAGGCCCGACCTGTTCCATGGCGTATGCATGTTGGCTAGAGAGATTACTAAGTGGAACCGTGTATGCGACCGCCGGTTGCACCGTCTGGTCTCCTATCTCCACCAACATCGCGGTCACAGCCTGGAGGGGTTCATTGGCGACGATCCTAGGGATCTGACGCTAGTGCAATACACCGATGCTTCTTTTGCAGACTGCTCCCAGACGAGCAGGTCAACGACAGGAGGATATATTGCCCTGGTCGGGCCCAGGAGCTTCTTTCCCCTGAACTTCATATGCAAGAATCAGACGTGGGTGTCACACTCATCTACGGAAAGCGAGATCGTTGCACTTGACACGTGCCTCAGGACCGAGAGTCTGCCGATGCTGTGCATTTGGGACGACATTTGCGAGACACTGTACCCCGCTCAAACGGGGTGACTGCGCGCCACGCTGCGGGGGGGCAACCTTCCGCTAGCCAAGCGTCCAGGGCCAAGACCCTATCGCTGTGGGACACAGTTCTGAATGTCCCAGTTGCGGAAGGGCAACCTTCTGCCCCTTCCGACAATCGCCATAGGACGCGACTTGTCATAGCAGAGGATAACGAGGCCGTGATCAAGATCCTGCTCAAATGGCGTACCAGTGCATTTCGGCACTTGCCACGCACACACATAATCAACCTTGATTGGATAGTCGAGGTCATTCGCTCCGAGCAGGTCAAGATTCGCTACTGCAGAACTACAGCTCAGTTAGCTGACATGATGACCAAGCACTTCAGCAAGCCTGAGGTGTGGTCGGCGCTATTGCACATGTGCCAGGTGCGGCAGAACCGCGAGCCGGTACCAGACCGCGACCCGAACGGTGGATCGGGCAAAAGCGCTACTAAGAAGAAAAAGGTACCTAGAGAGAAAACAAATAAACCCTACCGTGCTAAGGCCGAGGACAGCTCGGCCGAGAGCGCCGCTGAGGCTCAAGCGGGTGGGCAACCGCTTGCAAAGGGGAAACCCGTTAGGGGCCCCCGAGCGTGCGTCGCTCTCAGAGGTGTCCTCAGTGCCAGTTTGTGTTCTTCAACCTCTGCCCTTCACTCTCCTACTTCCTCCGGGGGGTTTGGGATCGAGGGTAATTACACAGGGAGTAGGATCAGGAAGGAAGCTCGCCCCGCGCAGCCGTTTCTGCTTCAGCAGGACCCGCGCGCGGCCAGCGCTCCTCGTTCTCTCCTCCCCGTCGTTATAAGGAGGTTGGGGTCACTGGTCTCATCGTCCCGAAACATGCACGCTCCTCCGCGTGTTGGCTGTGAGAATGCCCCCTGGAGGGCTGGTGCGCCTGGTGCTTCGTCCAGTGGTCGTGCGCTGGGGCAACCCAGCGCCAGTCCAGACGAGACGGATGCTCCTGGTGCGTCATCGAGCGGGCCTGCGCTGGGGCAACCCAGTGCTGCGCCGCCCTCGGCGCCACCGTTGGTGGCAGCAGCCCAGCCTACTACGGCTAAGGAGGACAATAACAAGCTGTGGAGTCTGATCGGCGAAATCACGCTGAAATACCTCGGAGGCGTGCTCGAGAGCACGAGCGGCGGCGCCCCCGTGGCTGCTACCCCTGGGATCGACAACCTGCGTAGTCTGGTTGATTGTTTCACGAGGGACACGGGTTATGGCCCTATCGTGGAGGATAGCTTTTGCAGCCTGGCAACGGGCCGCACACTGGCAATCCAGGACCCCGCCACTGTCGACGACGACTGGCGGGTGCCCCATGGGTTTACCATTCCCGAACCGGGCAGCACGGATCTGGACAGGGTTCGATCGGCGGAGATAACCCCTCCGAAAGAGTTGGAGCGGGTCTCTGTCCAGCTGAAGCGACGTAAGAACGTTCGAGACCCTCAGTGCCTGGTGCAAGGGTTCCTTGACGAGGACTTCGTGATGGCGGAGGCGCTGACCGTGCCGTTTACACAGACGGTTCTGGTAAGCGACTCCACGCTGACCATGAATCTTCCGCGTGACCCCGTCGCCAGGATAGCAATGCTGGAGAAGACAGCAGGCCGCGAGCTCATTGCCTCGACGGTCGCGGGCGGCGTCTTCCTCAACGAGCTTCTTGGGCTGGTGGCGCTGGCCAGGCTTCGCTTGGCGGGTGCCGACGAGCGGTTTGCCTCTGTCGGTGACCTTCCTGTTCCTGAACGAGGAGCAGACTTGTGGCAGGTGAACGTATGCACGGCTACCGAAGGTCGAGCGCGTTCAGTGCAGACGCTCCAGGATCAGGAGGCCTTGGTGGAATTGGCGCTTGGGGCAACCCGCGCTGACCCAGAGGCTGGCATGTCGACTCTGGCGGTCATTGTCTGGTCGTGAAACGACCTCGCGACGTCAAGGGCCAAGAGTATGAACAAGGCCACGACTAGCGAGGGAGTGCTCAACCACTTCACCACCGACTGCACCAAAGCTCTGGAGCAGGTTGGGAAGATGGCGTCGTGCTTCGGAGGCGTGATGGTCATAGGTCCGGGTTCTTCCGGCCTGTGGCGCGTCGGCACGAAGTTCGACGAGCACGTTTGGACGATCCAGAACGAGCTGGCCAAGAAAGGAGTTATCTTCGTGAACCCCGCCCGATACGAGGATTATCCGAGGGGAGAAGGGGACACATACCACTTCCTCTCTACGGCGACCAACGAGCAAGGTCTAGCGTGGATTATCCACAGCGCGTGCCAGGCGGCACAGGCAACGGCATTCTTGCGAACGAGCTGGTACTTGAATCAGTTCCCCAAGCCGATGGGGTATGTACAAGACCGTCTCCTCCAGGAACACTGGGACGCCAAGGAATTGGCGTCGTGGAAGACGATGAAAGCCGAGCGAGCCACGGTCAACGCGACCACTGCGCTCTCAGATCTTCTCACTGCTGCTGAGGGGATGTGGAACGAGCAATGCAGTGCGGCCCTCGAGTCCCAGTACCGTGCGGAGGTTACGGGCCAACCGGCTGCGGGGCAACCCGCAGCAGGCGACTCCGCCTTCCAGGAGCAAGACCGCTTCTCGCAGCTGCCAGCTGCGAGGGTCGAACTCGACGGGCACGAAGGACGTTTCATCGCTGATTCAGTGTCCCAGGCTATAAGCCACCGGGCAGCAACGGAGTACGATGCCGTCGTGGAAAAGTACGGCGTGTTCAAGGCTCTGATGTATCCAGGCAGCTACGGTGGGCAAGGGGCGGCGTACCTGCGCCCCGAAGTCCATGCCAGCTTCCCGGTTGTCTACCCTGAACGCGGCGCTGGCGACGGCGCGCCACCGAGACGATATCCCAGTGATGAGGCTTTGGCCCACATTGGCTCGGTGGGCGACTACTTCGTGGCTGGCCCGGAGAAATACGGATGTATAATGTGGAGGCTTCCGCCCAGGTGTGACCTCATGGGTCACGTCGAGAAATACATGGCACCGGGTGAAGTCTTTGGCCCTGCGTTGAGGATGTTAACCATGAGGGCTGGATCTCAGCTCGCATAGGTGAAAAACCACGCGCCCTTGGCGGTTGGGTCGAGATATGGAAAAAGGGCAAGAATCTGGCAATGAAGTGCACTCCAGACGGGACGATCATCGGGGTACCGGTGCCTGTTCCCGCCGACCACAGTGCGCCTCCAAGGCCAACTACTGCTCCTCCCACGGCTGCACCGCCTCCGAAGGGGCCACCGGCACCGAGCGCGAAGCCGACGGCACCTGTGCCTACTGCTTCCGTTGCTCCGAGTGCTACGCCCAAGCCAATCGCGCCTACCTTTAACGTGGCAAGCAGGGCGATGGGGCAACCCAACGCAGCTGAGCCCAAGGCGCGGCCAACCTCAGCAGACCACCATGCCGCTGCTGCGGGGGGGGAACCTCCTGCTAAAGCGGCTCGTGTCGGGGCTTATGACCCTTGCATTCATGGTGGCTCAGGGGGGACTCGGCTCGAGGACATGCCTGTCCTTGATTGGGCAAGCGCCTACACCATCTATATGATGCGGGACAAAGCCATGCGCCTCGAGGACAAGTACCCCGGTGGACACTGGTATAGTCTGTGCACTGTCGCGGACCGACCGATGGGTGCGAAGCTGAACGAGCTTCCCCCATCCCTGTCTCGGCACAAAGGATGGGTGGCTCACCTGTTCAGACACACGAAGAAGTACCTCGGGCGAGCCGATAGCGCTATACCGATGCCAGACGTCATTAGCGAGTTTCGGTCGAAGTTCGGGGGCGCTTCTACGTTCTTCAACGACATCAGGAATGATGATGAAGTTACGGATACAACGCTCAAGAAACGCCCGACGAGCCCGGAGATGTGGACTCGATGGATTCTCCAGTACTTTGTTGCTACCTGCTTCGAGGAAATGGCCAGGTTCGAGGTCTTCATGTATGACCGCGACGAAGACTCCGCGACAAGGCCGAAGCCCAACTTGTGCTCCGACCATGGTATTGCAGATCAGGTGCTTGCGGCGGGGCAACCCCCCGCGACGCCCGTTCAGAGACGTGGTTCGGTTGGGGAGATCATCTATGGTGATTACTCCAACGTGGTTGGGATTCGTGCTTGCGGCGGTCACAGCCAATTTAGGTGGGGCGGCGACTTGGAATCCAAGGGTTGGACCAGAGTCGATTCTAGCAGAATTCCACGTGTCTGGCATGGCACGTCATTGGATGCGCGTGCTGGAGTTGAGCGTACTGGGCTCCGACCGGGCGGAAGGATTAGCAGCAGAATGATGACTTTCTTCTCCGGGCCATTCCTCCCAAGGTTGGTCCTCCGGATAAGAACGTCGACTGCAGACCGTACACTGATACGAGAAAGGGTAAAACGGATCTGTACTTGTGTATCGACGTAGCCAAAGCTGAGAAGTTTGGTTGCGAGTTCGGTATCTCACAGCAGCACGCGGTGATGTGCCCTGACCTTATTCCCCAGGAGTGTTTTATCTACTGGGCGAATACGGTCACAGGGAAGATCACGCGCCCGCGCGCTCCCGCACTCGTCGCATTAGCAGCGACAGGAGGTCTGATCGATTCAGAACCGAAGGAGTACTTCGATGCGCTGATTGTCGCACCGAAGCCTAAGGACCCGGCCATCCACAAGGGACCGACCGCGAGGGGCGCCGTTGCGGCGGGGCAACCCGCTGCGAGCGGCCCTCCTACTCGGGCCCCGTGGGCCAGGCCGAGTGTTCCTAAGGCTCCTCCCCCGGGCTTTGGGGAAAGTGTGCGACATGCTAAGCCGCCTCCACCCAAGTACACTCCGTACCCGCTCAAGAAACTACCGAAGCCCGTGCCGCCAGGGCCTGTCCCTGCGGGCACGGTGCTACCATGGAGCGAGGACAGCGCGAAAGCTGCTCCTGGTCCTGCCAAGAAGGCACCACCTGCGATGCCAAAGAGCTCCGTTGCGGCGGGGCAACCCACTGCCGGAGCTACTCCTCGGCAGGATGTGGACATGGCGGAAGTGACGGCGATTCCGTGTACCAGCGAACACCGTAACCTGGCGCAGCAGCTCGTGGAACGGGTTGAGGCGTTTAGGCCACGGGAAGCTTCGGCTATCGCCATGGCCAAGGAGATGTTAGCTCCTCCTCCTCATGAGGCGGTTGTCTTTCAGATCACGGCCAGCGCCGGCAGAGACTGGCAACCATCCGCGTATGTGGAAGCCGGAGTGCCGCGCGGTAGGGTCTGCCCGGAGCCCGGGCAGGACCCCAACCTCAAAAATGTTCAGTGGGGCGACGATGGGTGCTCAGCGTTGATTAACGTGGTTGGTGACCAACCGCTTGTTGTAACCAACGCACACGTCGAGGACGTGATGTTCTTGTCGAGGGCACTTGCAGGGGGGCGATTCTCTGCGCGCGAGTTCTTGCAGCTCCTTCTGGAGCTCAGGACCTTCGTGCTCACCAGGACACACCCCGACGTTATGGGCATCCTGGGGCGGAGCAGTGCGATCGCGGCCTTGAGCGACCATGCGTTGTTCCAGGCCCGCGCCCCGCTTCACCAGGAAGGCCTGGAGAATATCCACGCTTGGCTCAGTGAAGCTGGCGCGGATCCGTCGGTTAGGCCACAGGTCAGTCCTAAAGAGCTCTACGAATGTATAGAAAAGAAACCGGACGGCGAGGACGTCGGCGAGTTAGTGTCGGACTTCTGAGAGCCTGCACCCGCCGACAACTTGCTTGTCCACGACAAGGAACAGGGCTGCACTCCGAGCGGGGAGGTTTGGTTCGAGCCGGTGCCGGGATTCACAGATGACCGGTCGCCGGGGATCAACGGCCCACCTGCTCGTGACCTCGTCTTCAAGGCCTACCATGATGGAGGCGCGGAGAGCGAGGCCGAGCGTGCGGAGAGCAAAGCTGTGTTGGCGGCCTACGTGACGAGAACGGCCCTTGCTAAGGCTGCACATCGTCTGGGAGTGCCTAAGGAGGTCAATATCGCGACCGTCGCGGACGTTCCAGCGGAGGGGCAGCCCACCGCGTCCGTGGATTCTGGTCTGATCGGCTTCCGCGACACACCTGCTGCTACGCGGGCGAGTCTCGAGGACGAGGGCTGCGGGGGCGACTTTCTGCGAAAGCGGATTGCCGAACCCAGCGATGATGGCGCCGTGCCATCCGGGTCAGTATCCGCTACTGCCGGGAGCGAGGCCGTAAAACGCAATAGTGGCCAAGGAGCTGCTGCGTTAGGAGGGTTGGCGCCCTCCGCGGCCAATGCGCCGAGTGGTAGCGAGGAACGCTCGCCAGCCGGCATGCCCGGCCAGGCCTCCAGCCAGGGGGCAAGCGGCTCGAGTCCTTCGGGGCGGACCCACGCGGGGGCAGGCCCAAGACGTGGATCGCCAGTGCGGCAAGCTCAATCGGGGAAAGAGTGGGCCCACTTCGTGAGAGACTGGGTCCGAGCCAGTGAGCTTGGCCCGGCTACACGTGACGGCACCCAGGCTGTTTACGACGACAAGGCAGAAGAGCCTGATGCCGTGCCAAAGGAAGGCGAACTGATTGCGGGAGGGCAACCTCCTGCAGCAGTTCAGTTCACGACTGAAACCCAAGGCTTGTCGGACGACACTGCTCAGCGTGGGCTCAAGGCCTTCAAGAGTATGCAAGACTCGGGGCAGGAGTCCTTCGAGTGTTCTCACTGCAAGCAGAAGCCGGACGTATCCGTAGGCGACTACCAGTCCAAGAACTTGGTGTGCTGGTACTGCGGGGTCCTCCTCTCTACCCCAGAGCCTCATGTCGGCGAGCGCCTCGCCGCAGCGTGTCCTCGATGCGAGAGATCGAGGGCGTCAGCGACTGGCTGGAAGCAGGCGCAGCCGAGGCGAAGCGAGTTGCCCTCCGCGGCACCCGCTCGAATTGGGGAGAAGAGGAGAACAAGCTGGTGAGTCTTGTGAAGAAGCTCAAGAAGAATAAAATGTACAGGTCGATGGTAGATCGGTACGACAACGATCCCGACTGGCCACGCAACTGTTCCAACAGCTTCTATGGCGACGGTGCCACGCCGCGCGACCGACAGTGGAACATATATGTGGACACGTGGGACGCTCGTGCGATCGATCCCCAGCTACCTGGCGGTCCAGGCTCGTTGCACTCTGACCCGATGCCCATGTCCAAGCTTGGCCGTGTCCAGCATGGACACGTGAGCATGCTGGAAACTGCAGAGTCACGTGCCCGTCGGGCGGCATCTGCGCCTGCTGGTGCGGTGCCACCGCGGAAGCCTGCGCTTGTGTCTCTTAGGCACTCGGTGGGCTCCTGGACCAAGCCTGCCAGGGCTGCCGCTGCTGCAGCCGTGGCGCCAGCCGCTGCGGCCGACATGGCGGTAGGAGCTGAGGGGCAACCCTCAGCCAGGGCTCCGTCTAGCTCGTGGCAGCCGTCGGGCAACCGATGGCAGTCGTGGGGCGAGTCCTGGCGTGATCAGGATCAGAGCTGGTGCGATGGCGAGCGTGCCGCATCCTCGCAGCATGCGATGCCGTCCTGGGCTACACCCATTGGGAATACGCCCTATGTGAACCAGATGAAGCGATCCAGAGCGGCATCTCGGCCGCTCGACTCTCAGTCTCCACATCAGTGGGGGAACTGGGGGCGCTGGAGCTGGAATCGCGAACCGTGGGTCCAACAGGACTCGGCCTCTGGGCCTCGCGAGCCCTGGGTCCAGCAACCAGACGAAGCCGGTGAGCCCGCTCCGGTTGGCTTACAGCCTAGCGCGGCTCTGGCTGATCAGGATACCGTAGAGCACCGCCGCGAGGAGTGGGCTCCGGTTGGCCCTCCTAAGGCTGCGGGGCCGCCGCGGACGGCGAGCGTCCCCGAGGCATACAGAGGAGCTCGCCACCCCGACTGGAGGAGGCTGCAGCTGCGTGAGCACGAGACGCGGCCTGCAACCTCGTCGCCCGAGAGGACGAGCAGGAACAGAGGTGCGCCTGATGGGCGCATGGGTCCGGGTCGTTAGCTGGAGGGCGACCTCCAGCGAAACCGATTCCGATTTCCCCTCCTTTGTTCATCCTTTTCGTCTCTTCCTCTTTTCTCTTCCCTTGGTCTCCCCCTCATTTATTTCTGCTCGCTGCTCCCCCCCCTTTCGGCGGCCGCCGCCCCTGCTCCGCCGGAAGGGGCAGGGGTGGCGCGCCATGGCGGCGGACAGCGACTTCGGGGCCCCGGGGAAGGTGGACGTTACTGTCTACCGCACGTGCTCCCAGCTCACGCTGCAGGCGTTGAGCGAGGTCGAGCGCGGCAGGTGGGTCGGAGGCTGAGTGCCGCCCGCCGCTTCGGGCGTTCCCCTCTCCTTCTCCACCCGTCCTCGAGTTTTTGAAAATCTGCCGCGCTCGTTTGATTTGTCCTTTTCGGTCCTGGGGTCCTTCTGCTTTGGGTTGGTGGGGGGGTTCTTTTGGGTCCGGAGGGTCCACAATCTTTTCTGTGGTGATTGCGGGCTGTTTGCCTGGAGTCACCCGGTGGGTGTGTTTTGGCCACCTGTTTTTGCGGCCTTGGATTTTCCTTCTGCTCCGGAGGTGTCCCCTTGGACCCTCCGGGGCCCCCGTCCCCTGGGGGGTGCGTGGGTGGTGGCCTCGGTGTCTCGGGTCCTCCTCTCCCCCCTCCTCTTCCCCGCCTCCGACGTCGACGACGGCGACGGCAGCGACCGCGGGGGTAGGGGCGGAGTTCGCAGCCTTCTACAGGCAGCGAGCTGGCGAAAAAGGGAGCCCCGCGCGCGCCCGAACGGGCGCTTCCTGCTCCACTCCTAGTACCCATTCTCAAGTGTTGTTTTATAGGCAACGGACCTAGGAAGCGGGGCCGCAACCCCGCAAACCTGCGGCCAGTTTCAACGCTGAGTCGCAGGGGCTTAACCCCTGTTGGGGGTGTTCGGCCGAACGGCTGTTCTTCTCCCAACGCTAGAAAGGCCCGCCACATCGTTATGGGGCGTACGCTGTTTGGCAGACCCCCCCCCATCTCGCAGGTTCGCGACCCACAGGGCGGGATGGAAACCAATCCCGACCGAATGCGGCAGATCCTCTGGGAGAGCAGGAAGAGTCTATGGTCGTCATCCCCGCCACTACCAGAACAGACTGCGCGGGCCCGCTCTTGGTACGTTTGAGGCGCCGCTACCGACATGGAGGGACGTACTCCGCTGCGTGTTAGGCCCAGCGAGGTCTGCCCCTGGAATAGATGACCTCCCCTGCGAAATCCTCCACCCAGCGGCGCGGTGCACGGCTGCCTTGCTGGGGCAGGCCTTCCACGCAGCTGCAGATGGGGATGTTGAGCGGGTGGAGAGAGCGTTGGGACCTGCGACGGACCTCCTGGTGTGGATCGTCAAGTATGCGGGTGCAGTCACCCCGTCAGGAATGAGACCGCTACAGCTACCGACGACGACCAGACGATTCTTTGGTGCGGTCTTGGCGGCCAAGCTGGGCCCACATATTGAGGCCCAGCTCACCAAGCAGCAGGCAGCCAATGCGGGAGGGACGTGTGGACTCAACGTCCGGGACGCCTACGCTCACCTGGATAGCCAGCCCACGGAACCACCCCTTCCAGACCAGCTATGGAAGGACCTGATGGGGTCACTCGCGGACGACATCGACGAGACCATCCATGCGCACCTCAGTCAACTCACTGATGAGGAGATCGCCTTTCTGGCACGTGGACCTGCGGCGGTCCTCATGAGTGACCAGAACAAAGCCTTTGAAAGGCTAGGCATGGATTGGCTAGATGAGGTACTTACAAGGTGGCACCTACCAACGTGGGCACTCACTTCCTTCCGGGCACTCATAGCCAATCGGCTCATTGACATCGGGGCCAACAGGGGTCAAAGGGGCAAAGGCTTCTTGGGAAGACTGCGTAGACCGGTGGGAATGGGTGGCACGGCATCCCCCCTTTTGTGGAACATGGCCTATGATCCCATTGTTGCTTGCCCGGCGGATGCCCTCAACCTTTGGGGCCCGGTGTATGTGGACGACTTGGCAGCACTTGTACGTGGCGCAGCACAGACGCTACGCGCCTGTTACTACATGGTGTACGCCAGCTCCATGGCGAGGCTGCAAGTCTCGGCTCACGAGTGTGTGCAATTGAGGGTCAACGATCCAGACCCCAAGCTGAGGGCGCTACTGGCCAGATTACCGGTGAAGGTACGTTACGATTCCTGGGGACGATGGGCTTTGATTACAAGGCTTCCTCCTTCCTTCCTCTGGGTACATATATCAAACAGACTGGGTGTGGAGTGGAGACCCAAAGTGTCCCTGCAGACTGGCACCTGTCGCTGCGATCTCAAGGCTGCGTTAGTGCCAGCACAGAACAACGCGCTCTGGGCCAGACTGATGTGTGCTTCCCCATTTGGACCGCTGGCCGTGAGAAAGAAATGGCCCTATCTAGGGATCGCGGTGATACCCAGGCGATGGCGCCTCCACTCTCAGGGGGCCCCCTCTTCCACTCGGCAGTCCCGCTGGCGGTCTGGAGACGTACTTCACCCCGACACCCCACCAATCGGACATGGTTGCGGATGCTGTTTGGGCACCGCATCTGCTGCACGCCCTCATGAAGGAGGTCTGGGCAAAGGCGGAGGGCAAGACGGTGGCCCGGGCAGGACAGCTAGGCGCGGATCATTCCTCCGTCAGCCGCCGTGCGGCAGCTTGGAACACACATATATATATATATATATATATATATATATCCTCCCTCTGGCCGTACGCCTCACATGCAGTCCCACCAACGGAGAGCACCCTCAACGAGCTCATCAGGATGCAGAAGGTCGCCCTCGAGCTAGGAGACCTACCGTGGATACCGCTATACGTCGTTACGGGCCTTGGCATAGTCTTCGGGGTACCCTCCACGCCCACAGGGTCTGCAGCAGCAATACGATCCACTGCCGCACTGGCTTGCCTTCACAACGATCTGTGGTGTCCAGAGCCGGCGCGCAAGGATATTGTTGACATGACCAACCAATTGGTAGGGTGGGCCCATGGCACCCCTCCAATCATACTGGGCACATGGTAAACGGCGAGGCAAAGCTATGGGAGTGGACAAAGCAAAAGACGTCATCAACAGTTGGGCCACGGGCCACCAAAGGCGAATACCCAGGAAGGACGTGCTGGGACGAGCCCTATATGTGGCGGCTTGGATCAAAGAGCACGCGGGGGAAATGGACAAGTGGCTGAGGGAGAAGTCCTCAAGCCGACACTGGGCACCGATGGCGGGACAAGAATGGGCCCTCCTGAAACACTGCAGGTCTCTTACCGCGGCCTGGCAGGTGCTGCGCTTCCTGTGCAATGGCATCCCGGGGGGGGCCAGATGGAGAGCCGCGGCGGACAGAACTGACAGACTCTGTACATGTGGCGCTGCGGCTGTCTACTGCTGGTCGTCCTCGGCAAGGGCGAGCGACGGCACTATCGTGGACGCTCAGGGGTGGTGCGAACCGTGCATGGGGAGGTGGAGCAACGGCCAGAGATGGGCCCTTCTGCAGGAGGAGCAGATACCATTATGCTTGCGAGAAAAACGTTCTGCCCTGCTACGTGAGAGAGGACCAGGACCGGCCGCCCTGGGCGCCGACACACATGTCAAATATCCTTTTTGTGGTGCGGGCGAGCATGGGGCGGAGCACCTATGGGACTGGTGCTCGGTGGTGGAGGCGGTATGGTGGTCGTGCCACGCGGGACAGTGTACTTTCCACGGTGCTATACGCATGATTGGACAGGACGAGGAGCGATACGGTCTGCTACACATTGTCATTCATCAGATTACCTTTCTGGCGGGCACGCTTGCTGGAAGAACGGTACTGCGACCTCAGGAGGCATACGAACGGCTCAAAGGAATGGTGAAGCGGCACTGTGCTCACGATTTAGAGGGGCATGATAGGGTCCACGAATTCGGCGGACCGCACGATGGTGCAGAGGACGTCCTGGGGAACTTGAATGCGATGCCCCAGACGGATCAGGAACTCTGGGCGCCATGCGCCTGCTCAACATGCAGACACTGCAAGGACGCGGCGCCTCTGGGGGACAACAATCATTTCGTCACAGACGCCTGCGCTGAGGGGGGAACTTACTCGAGGAGGGGGCAGAATGCGCAGGCATGCCTGCTGCAGACGTGGCGTCGAGTCTGGGGAACTACTTGGGAGATTGACGGCCGGGATACATGTGGCGGGGTGGATGCTGCCTGGGCGTGGCTGGTTTCCCCCACCGAGGGTAGTGCACCCTGCCCTGGCTACGGCTTGCTGGGACACGACGAGGTGCGACTGGTGCGGAGACTTCCGAGCCTCTTTGCGGATGCTAAGGCAGCGCCCCAGCGGTGCTGATATCACGGTGCCAGCGACACTATGCCGCTCGCTGCAGGAAACCTGCTGGCCATGGGAGATCACCTTCGACGCGGGGGGGAAATCGACAAATGATTACGATACTGCGGGCGCTGGGGCCGCACTGTGGCACATGCGTTCCAAGGGGGCCCCGATTTGCATTGCGCGGGCGTATATAGCTCTTCCGCCAGGCACCTCGGCACAGGTGGCGGAGGCACAGGGCTGCAGGATTGGGGTAGGGATGCTGCTGAAGGGAGTCAAGGAGAGACGGGCCAGGGTGGTCGGGGATACCTTAGGCGCCATTCGCTACGGGGCGACGACACAGCGTTTTCGGGCACTCCGCATGCAAGGCCTCGTGGAAAATACGGTCTCGCAGATTGCCAGGGCTGGAGGCAGGCGGTCCGCAGAAGGCTTAATACGGCGGCCGACGAGCTAGCTACGGCTGCGCGTGAATGGTCGCGGACTCGACAAGAGATGTCGCTCCCCCTGCCCAGCGAGTACATTGAATGGCGCAATGACGACGGCCCCCCCCCCTTCCCCACCCCCCCTTGGCCCGCGGCTGATTGACCGAAGCATCGGGCTCGAGGGAATGGCGGCCTCCCTACTCCTCCTGGGGGACTCCAACCTCTCGCATGGCTCGGGCAGCTCACGGCACTGTGGCTGCATGCCACATTTTGCGCAGCGCGTCCACGGCTCGGTGGCAGAACAGGTCTGTGATTCGGGGGATAAGGTGGCTTTCTTCTTCCCGTTACAGCAGCTACGCCTGGGGCGCAGGGAAGAACTTGCCCTCCAAACTCCGATTGCTTCGGTCCCGCGCCCGACATGGGCACTCGTACATGCAGGGCGGAATGACGCGGATTATTGGAGCAGGCGCAGCTTGAGAGTGGAATAACTGAAGGACATCTTCCTCTGCCACCTACAAGAAGCGATCCCGCATCTGGAACGCCAGCTTCACTCAGCCGGGGCGCAGAGGCTCCTATGGGCTCTACCCTGCGACGACCCACGAGGCGGCTTCACCAGGGAATACGCACTCTGCGTAGAAATATTACACCACTACCTGCAGGGGAGACCCCATCTAGTATATACGACACTTGCGGGCGAGTATGAAGAGGATCAGTATCATCTCAATCGCAGGGGCAGGGGGCGATATGGGCATGCCCTGAGTGTCACCCTGGTGATGAGTCCACATGGGCAGCAGCGGAGAATGGACCTGGACGCGTGGGGACAGGACTTTCAGGCTGTGGAGGCAGGGGGCACTGCCTGGGTAGAGGAATCGCACGCTTGGTACGGGAATGGATGACCAGGGGAGAGGCATGGTTCATACGCATGAGCAGGCTTTGGGAAAGGCGATGGTCAGGTGCGGCCAGGGCCGTCTGGCTCAAACAGATGTGGCTGGCACTTGACTTGCGCTCCGGCCGGGCGCTCCCCGAGCACCCTTTCCCCGGGGCGTTGCGGCAGGCAGCCAGACATCGGCTAACCTCTGTTTTAGCTTTCGCCAATCAGGGACACACTGTGACGGAGACCTTCTCGGGGACAGACGACGGAAAGAGAGTGTCACCGGCCCGCAGAATCCTTGCTACTTACTCTTGCCTCACGGCGGCAGACGTGCAGGGATCGGGAGCCACCTACAGAGTGGTCTACACGGATGTGACGGCAAGAGCGCAGTGGTTGCACATACGACGAAGCTCCAGAGCGGGGGCGTGGATCCCTGCCGCTATGGAGTTCACCGTGTAACCATCGGAGCTCTGAAAGCATCAGCTGGATCCTGCATGATGCGGGCGGGAGGCTTGACACTGCACTGTGGCCGTACAAGGGGCGAGGGGAATTCGGAGAAGGCGCAGCCTGGCTTATCACAGACGCTGGCGTCCAGCAGCACTGCCTCCCTGGAATTCCAGGCCTTCCAAGAAATGAGTTCCATATGATATGTTTCTCTGCGCACGTCGATGCCGAGGGATCGGCTGGGCGCTTCGCTTCGATGCTCATCCTGCACCCGCTCGCTTGGAGAAACCAGGAGGCCTGGGTCGTTCTCCCGGGAAAAGTATTACTGGTGCTGCTCTCCGGCGCTACGGCGACCTTGGCTCTTCTTGCGGTGGACTACGCGACGGCTGGTTCTGACTACCTTCGGCGGGCGGTAACGGGCCTCCACGTGCGGCGGGCCTTGGATCGCATACAGGAAGCACTCCAAGATCCCGGTTTTCCTTTGGATTTCCTAGGGAAGCAACCCAAGATCCCGGTTTCCTTTTGGATCTCCTATGGAGGCAATCCAAGGTTCTTGTTTTCCTTTGGATTTCCTATGGAAGCAGCCCAAGATCCCGGTTTCCCTTTGGAGTTCCTGGAATTCTTAAGGAAGCAATCCAATATCCCGGGTTGCCTTTGGATTTGTCATGAAACCAATCCAAGATCCCGGTTTTCATTTTGATCTCCTATGGGATCAGTCCAAGATCCCGGTATTCATTTGGATATCCTAAGGAAAAATTGCAAGATCCCGGTTTTCCTTTGGATTCTTATGGATGCAATCAGAGATCCCGGTTTTCTTTTGGATTTCCTATGGAAGCAGCCCAAGATACCGTTTTTTTTTTTTTTTTTTTTTTTTTTTTTTTTTTTTTTTTTTTTTTTTTTTTTTTTTTTTTTTTTTTTTTTTTTTTTTTTTTTTTTTTTTGTTGTTGTTTTTTTATGAAACCAATCCAAGATCCCGGTTTTCTTTTGGATTTCCTATGGGGCCAGTCCAAGATGCCGGTTTTCCTTTGGATTTCCTAAGGAAGCACTCCAAGATCCCGGTTTTCCTTTTGATTTCTTATTGAACCAATCCAAGATCACCTTTTCCTTTCGTTTTATGAAACCAATCCAAGATCCCGGTTTTCATTCGGGTTTCCTATAGAAGCACCCCAAGATCCCAGTTTTCCTTTGGATTTCCTATGGGAGCACCCCAAGATCCCGGTTTTCCTTTGGATTTCCCAGGGAAGCAACCCAATATCCCGGTTTTCCTTTCGATTTCCTATGGAACCAATCCAAGATGCCGGTTTTCCTTTGGATTTCCTACGGAACCAATCCAAGATTCCGGTTTTCTTTTTGATTTCTTATGGGAGCACTCCAAGATCCCGTTTTTTTTTTTTTTGGTTTCCTATGGGACCAGTCTAAGATCAAGGTTTTGCTTTGAATTGCTTATGGAAGCAGCCCAAGATCCCGGTTTTCCTTTGTATTTCCTATGGAAGCAGCCCAAAATCCCGGTTTTCCTGTGGATTCCTATTGAAGCCGCCCAAGATCCCGGTTTTCCTTTGGATTTCCTATGGAAGCACTCCCAGATCCCGTTTTTCCTTTGGATTTCCTATGGAAGCACGCCAAGATCCCGGTTTTCCTTTGGATTTGTCATGGAAGCACTCCAAGATCCCGGTTTTCATTTGGATTTCCTGTTGGACCAGTCCAAGATCCCGGTTTTCATTTGGATATCCTAAGGAACCATTCCAAGATCCCGGTTTTCATTTGGATTTCCTAAGGAACCGACCCAAAATCCCGGTTTTCTTCTGGATCTCCTATGGAAGCACTCCAAGATCCCGGTTTTCCTTTGGATTTCGTATGGAAGCAACCCAAAATCCCGGTTTCTCTTCCGTCTGACGTGCTGCTGTGGGTGCCCTGGTGGCGCGCGGTCCAGGAGCGCGAAAAGAAGATGAACTTTTGTCACTCTTCTGTCCTGCCTGCCGCTGGGTGTTCCGGTGGCGGGCCGCGGTCCAGGAGCGCGAAATGATATTCAGTTTTTGTTTTTTTATTTTGTTTTGCATGTTGCTGTGGGTGCTCCTGTGACCACGTGGTCTAGAAACGCGGAATTCACATAACTTGCGTTTTTAACGAGTCTGGTGTAGATTGCGGGGCATCGCGGCCTCGGGGTCGCGAATCTGGTCTGGCGAAATGTCGATGGACTGTGGCGTCGGGAGCTCGAATCTGGCGTAATTTGCGAGGGATCGTGGGGTGGGGAGCGCGAGTCTGGCGTAATTTGCAAGGGATCGTGGCCGCGGGAGCGCGTGCCTGGTATAATTGAAGGGGGAGGGCGGCCTCGGGAGCGCGAACCCGACATGATTTACGATTGACTGTGGCCTCGGGAGCGCGAGTCTGGCCTAATTCACGATAGGTTGCGGCCTAGGGGCCTCGCGCGCTCAGCAACAAGTCACAATTAGAAACTGGAGTGGCTGCGGCAAAGCTTGGCCCTCGCAGCTTGGTGGCCCCACAAGGGGGCCGGCAGGTTCCCCCCCCTTGGGCGCGGACCGTGCCTTGTGTGGATGTTTTGATTGTCTCCCCGGCAGCCCTTGGAGGCTGGAGGCCTCCTCATGTTTTTTTTTTTTTCTCCAGTTCCGGCACGGTCACTCTGGCCCGGCAGCACACGCGCGAGAGCCACGCAGACATGTCGGAGCAGGAATTCGCGGTGAGGGTGAACGACCAGTTGAAGTCCACGGAGCTGAGGCTGTGCGGCGCGCTCGGCAGGGACAAGAGGCATGGTGCTCACATGCGGGCTTTCTGGGCCTCGACAGTATCGTTCTTCGTGGCGTTCGTGGGTTGGTTCGCCCTGAGCCCGATCGCTATCGAGGTGGTCCACAGCATCGACGCTTGCGAAAACCAGCTCTTCCCACCGGTTGCGAACCCAGAGAGGAAAGCATTCTTGAAGTTCAAGGCGATCGCGTCGGGGAAGAAGTATTGCCAGTATGGGAAGATCGGAGAGGATAACAACCCGACTGGGTGCCAGGATGTGCCGCAGGACGTTTGGGACGAGAGTTGTGGCGGGGTGGCGGCCACCGCGTGCACGCAGAGCGAGACGCTCACGGACGACGTCGATCTGTGCCCCGAGGCGTGCATGAAATATCCAGTTGCCTGCGGCGAGTCCCGCCACCGTGCCAGCCCAGCATTTTCGGTTGCAGCTGTTCGAATCGATGATGATGATGATGATGATGATGATGATGATGATGATGATGATGATGATGATGATGATGATGATGATGATAATGACGACGACGACGAACCGGATGACGATGGTGATGATGAGCATGATTATTACCATGAGAGGCTGAGGAGGATGATGGGGAGGCGGAGGAGGAGGAGGAGAAGGAGGAGGAGGATTGTGGGGCCTTTCTTTTTTCTCCTGGGCTGGGTCCTGGGGCCGCTGTTGTAGAGCGGAGCGCAGCCATGGCCGTCGCCCCGGCTCTCCGCGCCCCTCCTAGCCCGGCGCGCGTGCACTGACGATGTATATCGAGAAACGTAGAAACGTAGGAGGATTGTGGCGGACGCGGGGGACGAAAAAACATGATGACGATGGTGATGACGATGATGATGCTGATGATGGTGATGTTGATGCTGATGATGACGACGATGATGATGATGCTGATGCTTATGCTGGTGATGATGACGACGATTACGATGCCGATGACGATGACGATGCTGATGGTGACGACGACGACTACGACGACGACGACGATGATGATGATGATGATGAGGATGATGATGATGATGATGATGATGATGATGAGGATGAGGATGATGACGATGGCTACGATGACGATGACGATGACGAGGACGATGGTGCTGATGATGATGATGATGATGATGATGATGATGATGATGATGATGATGATGGTGATGGTTATGGTGATGGTGGTGGTGGTGACCATGGTCATGAGGAGGACAATGACGAGGACGGTGGTGATGATGAGGAGGAGGAGGACGACGACGACGACGAAGAGGAAAGCCGTCACATGTGACACCTTTCGTCTTCGTTCCTGCAGGGCCCACATGGACCTCGTTTGGTCGTCTTTGGGCTGTCCTGAGCTCCTGAGGGGCAGTCTTGGGGGAACCTTGCGGCCCTCTTGGGCCGTCTTGAGGCCCGCCCTCTTGGGCCGTATTCGGCCGTCCAGGGGGTCCTCTCAGGCCGGCTTGGGTCCCTCCGGAAGCACTTCAGGGCCAGCTTGAGGCCCTCTTGGGTCCGTCCTGGGCTCTCCAGGGGCCCTCTTGGGCTGTCTTAAGGCCGTCTTGGAGGCCTCTTGGGCTACCTTGAGGCCCTCTTGGGCCGTCGTGGGGCCAACTTAGAGAGCTCTTGGGTCGTCTTGAGCCGACGGAAGCGCAAAGGCAAGAATGCGAACATCGTGCAACAACTTATTATATTCGACGTGGAGATCCCCATATGTACACCTCTTTGTCTCGCGATGTCCGACGGTGTCCGACCATCTTGGGCCATCTTGGGGCTATCTTGGACCATTTTGGAGGCATCTTGGGCCATCTTGGCGGCCCTGGTGGCCTGCCAGGTCCGTCTGGGAAGCCATCTTGGGCATCTTGGACGCCATGAAGAGCGCCAAGGAGGCGTCATGGCCGCCCAGAGAGCCTCGGGAGAGGGGGCGATGCATGCAATTGGGCGCGTCGAGCGGGGGGGGGGCCTTAGAAGATTACAGAAACCCTGCCAGACAGCACTTGGCATTCTAGCACGTCTCGACGTGTCAGGGGGCACGGTGGCGGATAATTTCGAAGTCCTCCCTAAGTGCGTTTGCAGCCCGGGCACGCACTGCGGTTCGACGATCCTGTATTCAAGCATCACCTCGGTCGGCATCACGATCTTTGTGCGCGTGGCGCTCGGCACCCTCCTCGAGAGGTTCGGCCCGGTCAATGTGCAGTCTGGCCTCCTGCTCTTCGGAGCCATGTGGGTCTTCGCCGCGGCGGGCATCTCGGCAGAGTGGAACTTCATCCTCATTCAAGGGGCTTACGCCATTCCACCGACCCGCAGAAGAGGAAAGAAATACACGGGTGAGGCTTTGTTGAGCTCTTGGGGGCCGTTTGCGGGACTCTGAGGGCCTTATGTGGGTCTTTTAGAAGCATCCTGAGGCATCTCGGGGAATGGCGGGAAGCGCCTCCTGCGTGGACGTTTTTCTGAAGTAGCAATTTGCTCTCACAAAGCAGCCCAAGTATCATTTGGGGGTTGGGTGGGCGACTGCATGAGCACCGTTGCCTTTGTGGCTCGAGGCTGTGGAAACTACCCACCCTAACCCACGCTTGTATCATTTTCCAAGCCTGTCTTTGGCCTGACCGAAGTGCATTGGGTCCGGGTCGGGTTGCTCCCCAGCTTGGAGCCTGGTTGTTTCGCCTTCCCTGAGACCGGGGTGCGACTTGCTTGCCGGACTGTTCGGTACCGCACGTTTCCGGCCCAGCCCAATCGGCAACACAAGAGTTGTATACCTCGGCATTGGGACCAATTTGGAGAGCGGCCCGAAAAATGACACGGCCGAAAATAACGGTTTTACTGCGGACGTCCTCACCAAACGAGAAGTTATCAGCATCGATTGTTGCAAAAACGACATTTTCGCTTGATACATCCTCCCCAAATGCGGGTGCTGGGGGATCTGCCATACGACGACGTTCCTACAAATGAAATGACGAAATAGCTTGCAAATATTTCGTTTCTTCGAAAATGAGGCTCTTGCTGCAGACACCCAGAAAACATGCAGCCTCGGATTCGGTGTTTTTCGATACCAATCACTTAAAGATGCACCTCGTGCTGGTCTGCCGTGCTCCCGTGGTCTGCCGCGCTGGTTTGCCGTATTCTGTGGTCCGCCGTGCTGGTTTGTAGTGCTGCCGTGGTCTGCCGTGCTCCTGTGGTCTGCCGTGCTAGTTTGCCGTGCTCTTGTGGTCCGCCGCGTTCGTCTGTAGAGGTGCTGTGGTCTGCCGTGCCCCTGTGGTCCGCCGTGCTGGTCTGCCGTGCTCCTCTGGTCTGCCGTGCCGGTCTGCCGTGCTCTTGTGGATTGCCGTTTTGGTTTGCCGTGCTCTTGTGGTCCGCCATGCTTGTCTGCCGTGCTCCTGTGGTCTGCTATGCTCCTTCTCGTTCTGCCGTTCTGGTCAGCCGTGCTCCTGTGGTCTGCCGTGCTGGCCTGCCGCGCTGCTGTGGTCCGCCGTGCTCGTCTGCCGCATTGCTGCGTTGTTGGTCTACGTTTCTAAGTTTCTTTGACATTGTCAACATAACTTTTTCTGACAGGCTTCGTTGACAAATCGGCGCTTCCCGTTCTTGTCCGGTCAGGTTTCTCGAAATGAGCATTTCGTTTGAGACATTCTCACACGAATTAGATGTTCGCAACAGCGTCTTTTATTAAAAACATGCTCTTCGCTTGAAACATCCTCCAAAACATGAAAGTCATGAATTTGACGAACCTTCGAAACTGAGCGTTTCGCCTGAGACATCCTCGAACAAATCGAACAATCTTTTGGGGGAGAACCAAAACCAACATCCTAGGATCCAGCACGCCAGGCGCCCCTGTGATAAATCAACAAGGGGCGGCGGATGTACTGGCCTTCGGCCCATCCCGCCACCGTGCCTGGGTGGTGGGTCAGAGGCCTCTTGAATGTTCGTTGGGATATCGTGGTGGGCCTCTCGGGGGCCTCTTGGAGCAAGTTGCGAAGCCTCTTGGGGGCAGTGTTGGGGCCTCTTGGGGCCTCCTGGGGCCTCCTGGGGCCCTCTCGGGGCGGAAGGTTAGAATTTTCGAATCGTGGTCCCCGTCTTGGGCCTTTCTTGTGTGAAGATGAACAGGTTGTGGGCCCAGCTCGAAACGCAGTAGATCAAGCAGTTTGGATATTTTTCATTCACGAGGTGTTCGAGGATTTTAAACACAAAATAACATAACAAGATATGTGCCGCTGCCGGTCGTGTTCTTATCATATCAGGGGATCCCCTTTTGAGCTATCAGCATATAACAAGTACTGGGGCTTCCCTGATTTCAGATTGCTGCGTGTGATCGGTCGCGTGGCGACCGCTTTCATAACGGTCGACATCGCGGAGCTTGCAGCGATGAAAGACATCGTGTACCCGTTATCATTGACACTGGTAGTGCGGAGCAATGTGCGAGAGGACGGCCGTTATGCAGAACGCGCTATGTTATTGGCTTGTTATTGCCGCTACATATTCTATAAAGACCTGTTTCTCGCGATCAGGCATTACATATCCCATCGAGAACCAGTTCTCGCGCCACTGCGAGTTCAGCAGCACCGACGACGACGACCCTTTTCGCATCAAGATGTCAATCACCAGAGAGAAAAAAGGGGCAACGAACGTTTGGTTGGATAAGGACGGCGCCCCATGCTACGGCGGAGATGCAGCAGCAGAGGAATGGGAATATATAAAAATATAGAGAGAGAGAGGAGAGAGAGAGAGAGAGAGAGAGAGAGAGAGAGAGAGAGAGAGAGAGAGAGAGAGAGAGAGAGAGAGAGAGAGAGAGAGAGAGAGAGAGAGAGAGAGAGAGAGAGAGAGAGAGAGAGAGAGAGAGAGAGAGAGAGAGAGAGAGAGAGAAATAGAGAGAGAGATAGAAATATATATATATATATATAGAGAGAGAGAGAGAGAGAGTTCGGCTGGGATTTCTTTGAATGGAAAACAGAGAGAATAAGAAAAGCTTCATTGCAAAAGTGAAAAACGGCCTGACGGACAAATCGTGGACACTGCGCCACAAAGACGAGAAAATCAGCGTGACAGCACTCGGCAAGCATTTCAAGAAAGGCAACGCTGACGCGGAACATGACGAGGCCATCGAGGCCGCACTGGGCGCGATACTCAAGACGGCACGGAGTCACTGCGAGAAGGTGGCCCCCCGACAGATGCACAATGACTTTGGATTTTTTCAGGCGCGGGCACCGCAGACCCAACGAGCCGATCAAAGATTTCATCCAGCGACGAGCTCAAGCATGCGAGAAGCTACGAGACCTGACCGGAGGAGGCGCGCAGGTTTCGGAGGACTTCAGGACCTTCTTCCAGCTCGACATGAGTGGCATCACCGAGACGCAGCGCATGGCGTTTCTGGGCCAGGCGCAGAACGAGTGCGACTAGGACGCCATTCGCGAGGTCCAGGAGATCCAGGTCGACAACTTGGACGCGCGAGGCGGACATCCGCGACGCGAAGGAGGACGCAAGTTCCGGTGGAACTCAGCCTTCGGAGCAATCCCGGAAGGCGACGAGGGCGACTACAGTGGAGACGAGGACGGCGACGCGGAGGATGGAGACGAGATGGACATCCTTTCAGCAGGAATGGAGGAGATCCAGACAGCCATGGCGGTGGTCGACGTCAACGACATGAGCGAGGAGGAGATTTCAACCTTCGCGGCAGAGGATCTGACGGTCGTGGGCGCGATTGCGGCAAGGGGCCGCGGCAAGGGCAAGGCAGGATTTTCAGGGCCCGACTGCGCCAAGCAGCGCCAGTTCATCATGGGCGGCAAGGCGAACAGAGGCTTCAAGCAGGGCAATACCTACATCGACTTTGACGGCAATATCAGCTGCGGCACGAAGGATCTTCAAGACCGACTTGGAGTTTTCCAGATGGCTAGCAAGTGCGGCGCGTGCGGCGAGAAGGGGCACTGGGCCGGAGATCCAGAGTGCAGCAAGACCATGGCCGGCCGGCACGGGCGGCGCCTTCGGCGTGGCCAGAG
Organism: Prorocentrum cordatum; assembly: GCA_963575745.1. NCBI lineage: Eukaryota > Dinophyceae > Prorocentrales > Prorocentraceae > Prorocentrum > Prorocentrum cordatum. The sequence continues at coordinate 361,825 of CAUYUJ010018349.1, read as the reverse complement.
GACGCGGACAGGAAAAGGACGTGCCGGAGGTTTTCTGGCTCGCACTGGCCTGGCCGGAGCCATGCTAGCGACCAGAGTCGGCTTCCCGATGGAGAATTACATGATCAACCCGATCGAGGTGACCAACGACGTCAGCAGCGTGCCGAACACCATGATCGACGCGATGGTGGCTGTCCATGCGGCACCACCGGGCTACGTGGTACTGGACAAGGCAGCTCTGGCGCCATGTTCCGGAGATCGTGCGACCGACAACCACCTGGAGAAGTTCAACTAGGCCGACATGCAGATGCCAACCAAAAGCGTGTTCAAGGGAACCAACACGGCGGCGCCAGTGCAAGCAGAAAGCGCACAAGCAGTACCAAGCGGCATCCAAGGCAGGGGGGCTGCACGCTCATCTTCGAGAGGCTACCCGACTCGGACGCCCTGATGTTCATGAGCGTCGATCAGTTGGACTCCCTGGACACGGTCGTCAAGGTCATGGGCAACCAGGTAACATTCAAGAAGCTATCGGACCAGCCTGCGAAGATCACACGCTCGAGGAAGAACCACCTGATGATCAAAATCACGGACTTCCCCAGGGAGACACAATGAGCTGAATCACCGACCGTCAGCGCCAAGGCGCTCGATGTGTGGACTGCTGAAGAAGAAGCTCAGTTTCCTCAAGGCGACCGACCCATCCAGTCGGAGGCGGCCACGGACATCGGCATCATGGCGAAATCCTGGAAGAAGCAGGTAGTCGCGTGGATCGCAGAACAAGGGCGCGAGCAGCGGGCTACATGTAGTGTCTCGCGGACCGATGCTCATCGGCGACGCGTGCTCGGGACAGTCGTGAAGAATATTCACGGCGGAGAGTGCAACGTTGCGAAGATGGCAACGAGTGGCGGACTCAAGACGGGTCAATGCAAGGGCCCGCGCACCACCGGCGACAACCTGCCACTACCAAGCGTGCAAGCCGCAACCATGAGGGAGCTAGAGGAGGAGGACCCGTGCCTCACCATCGCCCCGTTCCGGCGCGACGGCCTCTCCCCCATCGACAACTTCTGCCCGCCGAAGGAGCGTCGGAGACGCCGGACAGAAGCATTTGCACATGTTCAATTTGCCGTTCAAGTGGTCAAGTTTTCGACTGGAGCAGAAATGACATGTGCAATTGGAGAACCTTCTATGCTCGCAGGAATGGACGATGATACTGCAGGCTCTACCTAAAGATATGCCGATATGGTTTCGTTGTGGCCAGCGTGCTCTTGGCCCACAAGACGACAACGGAGATTTGCTGCTCAATCCTACGAGGTTTGTTACCTCAGCAGTGGCATTGGCATATGCACTGGAGGTTCGATGCTCTCAAGATCATGGACATGGAGAGTTCAAGGTCGAGGCGGCATGTCAAGCGACTACGCAGTATGGACACCCGACCTGGCAGAGTGAATCTTGGAGGGCACGAAGCATCAGTACGGGTTGGAGAAGCTGTTTGGAGGTTCGACCATCCTCGGAGTTCCCATCGTTATTGACGCGTACCCCGCTACAGGCTTCACGTCAAGCTAAGGACTCATCACGGGCTCGAGCGCGGAGACCTACAACGACTGGCAGCAGGCACCAGCTATCATGAAGACAGCGACCAAGAAGCTGCATGTTCAGTTTTCTCATGCACTACGAGGCGAAGAGCTCCCGAGGCACATCCAGTACGGCGGAGGCTCACCAGCGGCGACTTCGGCAGCAAAGCTCTTCAAGCGCGAGCTATGCGACGCTCTGCAACGACCGCCATCACATCCGATCACCAACCGACCGAATTGGACCAAGTTCAATCCATGCCTTGGCATGGACATCGCCTACGTGCCTGTCCTTTGCGGAACCATGCACGCGCACTTGCTCATGCTAGACCAGTCTGCCGATTTCACCGCCATTTGCAGCCTTTCGTCTGGAGTTCGAGGCTATGTGCGAGGACCTTGGAATTCCATGCTTTCGATTGGCACCAGAAGAACGCCGGCTGCATGGAAATGTGGAGAGGAAGATCAGGTTCTTCAAGGAGATGGCTACAAAGGTGTTTCGCGAGCTCGAGGCGAGAGACGATGGGGGCAAATATTGCTGGATATCATATCGCCCAGACCATCAACTGACTCTCTAACAACAAGGGCTTCTCTCCAGCTCAACGGGCTCTTGGCGAAAATCCATCTACACCAGCGTCATTTGGAGATCTCAGCGCCGACCCGGTGATCGCAGGACAAGTATCACGCGAATCTCTCACGTGGCACCGACTACAATTACAGGGAACATGTGAGGTCGCAGTCCACCAGGCAGCCAACAGCTCAGCTCTACGACGAGCGGTGCTATCGAATACCCGACCTCAGCCTGGGCCTTGCGAGCGTGGCGAGTGGGCCCACTATTGGCGAACAGGTGGAGGCAAGCGAGATCTGCATCGGAAATGGCATGGGCCAGCTCGAGTTATTGGATGTGATCAGTGTGGCTACTGGCTGACTCACAACGGGATACCAGTCCTAGCAGGGCCGAACATCCTACGGAGATCTACGCTCAACGAGTTCGAGGACCGCATGCCCGTCTGTGAACGAGTGTGCTCGTATAGCATGTTTGCGCCACTCGCGGCCATTTCGGCTCTAGGGCGCCCTTGAAGCCACTGGCTTGATTGCGACTGCCCTCGCCTTTAGAGGAAAAGTCAATCATAATCACACTGGCAGCGGAGCTGCAACACGTTCCACACGAGCGTACCCTGCGCGGATCGCCCTTGCTAGGGGATCATTGCTCCTTCTTCTTTCTTTCTTGTGAGCAGTTACTCTCTGCGAGAGGACTGACTCGTCGGCGCCGTGGCTCTTTCTTCTCTTCGTTATCGTCCGGGTGATGCAGCAGCGCTGACACGATTGGAGACGAAGAGTGGCTCCTACATCTACGATGGCTCGGTGAACAGCTTCCATGAGTGGGAATTCCGTACGAGTATTCGCATGAGTGCCGCCACTTCCATGTTGGATGAGGAAGGCAGCCCACTGAAGCAGCATGTCACCAACGCGTCAACAAAGTTGTAGAAGGTCTTCGAGGTGATGCTCTTGATATGGCCATGGATATCGGACAAGAGACATTTCTTTCGAGTAAAGGTATCGATTTGTTGGTCCAAACGATTCGCTCATCTCTCTTCCCTATTGAGGCTCAAGAGGCGAAAATCCCGTTCCAGGTTGGACAGACCGCGCGGGCCGATGTCGCGACAGAATGGCGAGTCGATGGTCGGATACATATCGAGGAGAAAGCGTTGGTGGCCTTTGATAACCAAGTTGGACCCGACAATCTCTATGAGTGATGATATGCTAGGGTCGCTTCTTCTGGACCACGCTGGACTTTCAGCTCAAGAGAACCTGATGGTGATGACAGCCACGGGTAACAACACAAGCCTCGATAAGATCAAGGATGTCTTGATTCTTCAGCACGGTCGAATCCACATCCGCCAGAAGGGAAAAGACTCTGGGAAAGGCTCTCCTGCGTGGACCAATGGATACGGTCACAGCAAGAGCCGAGGTAATGGTAAGGTCAAGTTTGCATACAACGCTGATTGTAGATGGACCGGTACCGATGAGGAAACCCAGAGGAACAGAGTCCACTACTCGTCAGGTTACACTCAATAATACGGTTGGGATGACAGTGCATGGAATGATGATTGGTACGAAGATGACTACGGTACGGCGTATCATTCGCACGATACTTCATACGGTGATGAGTATGTTAGCCCTGTGAGCGGTAACGATGTGGGTGACCCGTTAGATGTCGAAATGATCGATCAGATGACTTATGCAGGCTATACTGAGGATGAAGCCACCGAAGTGGTACAAGAAAACTTGATCGCGAACTATGGGTCGAAAGGTAAAAGAAGCAATGGCAAAGGCAAAGGCAAGAGTTTCTCGTCTTGGAAATCTTCGCCCAAGGGCGGTGGCAGGAGCGCACCGACTCTTGAGGAATCAAAGCAGCGACTCCGTGAGATCAAGAGTAGAAGCAAATGCAAGGAATGCAATCAGATTGGGCACTGGAAAGGTGACCCAGAGTGCAAAGGGAAACCCCGCACTGCGATGATGGTTACGTTTACTGGTGATCGTGACGAACCTCTTCAATATCATGGTGATCAGTATGCGCTTACAGGCTCAGTTGCGGTGTCCCTAACTAACAAACCTCATTCTGTTCTTCTTACTCTTCCTCCTCTACTCCTTTCGTCGTATGTCGTCGCACGTGTAATGTGGAGGGAGAGAGTTGCAACGGGATGTGTACTTTATCGGCAAGTCATGAGCAGAAGCATTTATGCAGTGCTTGTGTCGAGAATGTCTCAGCAGCAGAATCTTAAGAGGATGCGTTTCCGTCTCAGATTGTTTCTTCGACCAACCCTCAGATTTCTCCTGGGACTGATGAGGTGAAAACCACGATGAAATGGGAACGTGTAGTCAAGGGGATTTTGTTGCGTGATAGTCTTGGACCCGGCGAACAAAATGCACCCGAAAAGAAACCAAACGATGAACCGTTGACGTCAGATTTCTTCGGGTATATGGCAGTCAAGACGAAATTCAGGAAATCGAAACTGCTTCGAACAGTAGATGAAGAAGATGAGGAGGATGAAGAATCGTCTGATGCGGACTTTATGCGCACAGAAACTGTGAACATGTACGCTTCTTTCCCAGGTCATGATACACTGTTCGTAACAGGTCAGCACAAAGGGTTGAGTTACGCACGAGTTGTTCGCATTCATCCTGATTATGTAATGTGGGGTCGTATCACGATTCGTGCCGAGCGTGACCCACCTTCGATTCGAGGTTCAGCCTCTAGCTCCAGCGGAGCGGAGAGGCAGAAGCCTCCGAATCCGCCTCCCGAGAAACGTTGTGAGCACGGATGTCACTTCTTCACGAGAGCTGGTTCTTCTGCCAGGTTCATTAGGAAGACGTGTCGACAGTGTGGTCATTCGACGCAGGAAGAGCGGTACAATAAACAGTTTGATCCTAAATATTGTCTTCACGATGCGATCGATCATCGAGGCTCGACGTCGAAACTTGCACGTTCATGTTGTGCGAAATGTCTTACTTATGTGGACGAGCACCCAGGAGAGCTAGCATAACAAAATAAACAAACGGCTGACAAAGTAAAACGTGCGTCGAACTTGCAGGCCGAATCGATGGACAAGATAGTTGAGACCGATCATGTGTTGAACCCAGAACAGTTGAAAGGGATCCTAGCCACCTTCAAACGTCGTGCGACTTCGATCGTCGAAGATTGTGGCGAAGTGAATCTCAGTGAGTTGGTACCCTTGCTCCATGATGTTGTCACAGACACATGCGATTCCGACGCGGTAGCTTCTATGGATCAGATTGCTCCCAAGCTGGCTACAGCCCCAAGCATGAGCTCTCCTCTCGAGCGCCTTCGTCGTGTCGATATGTATGATGATCCAGGCGCATGGGAAACCCTGGATGAAGGCTGCAATTCCAAGTGTCATGGACGTAATGGGCTTTCAACGCTGAGGATAAGTTTGAGAAGCATGGATTATATGTTGAGTGGGTTCACCGCGAGAAGAAAGCTTATTCAGGTATTGGTGGTAATGCTTCCAGCGAGACGATTGGCAAGAAAGCTTTCCCGTACCGGATTTGCGCTGATGGAGGTTGTGTGTCTGGCAGTCTCGAATCTCATGAGTTGAGGGGACAGGATCACGTGCCCTCTCTTCTCTCCTTGCCGGCTCAGGCGAAATTGGGATTGACGAGAAATCTCTCCAAAGGTAGTGCTACTATCCCTTGTGGTGAAGTAGAGCTTTGCAGATGTGCGAGATCAGGTCTTCTTGTGGTGCGTATTGACCAGTTTCAAGGACTTGTGCAGTCAGCGATGGGACCGAGCTTGCGCCCTCTTCATATCAGTTTTGTTGCTTCTCAATCGCAGGTGGTACAAACCGACCTGGAGGGCAGCAGTGATGCAGAGGAAGTTCGCACCACGTTCGCCGCGAACAAGGGCAGGGACAAGCACAGGGACAAGGACAAGCACAAAGGCAAGGACAATGACAAGGACAAGGAGCGGAGCGATGATGTCCCCATGGGTGTTGGTACTTCTATGAAGCCGTTCTTCAAACGTATTGAGACGTATACGATGGGATTGGACAACTTTGAGTCACATCTTCATTGCAGCGGTAGTGCGATGCTCATTGATCACATCCATCACGTTTACAAGGTCAAGAGTAGTCGGATGATACTGGAAAAGGATATAGACACCGTGCATCGGGCCATCGTTGCAGCGATGCCACGAGTGTTCTCACAAGTGGATCAGGTTGCTTTCATTGATTGTCGAGGTCTTAATGATCCTACCAGTACGAGGCACATCGGTTATCATCCAAACATTCTCGAAGCTTCAGTGGAGAACGACAATTTCAATGAAATTACCCACGAGTCTATGTTATCTCTGTTTGGACATGCTCAGAACACGCGTATTGCAGTGATTTTCATATGTAAGAGTGGTAGACACAGGTCAGTTGCTTGCGAGTGTGGATTTAGTAAGTGGCTAATGCGCCAGGAAGTTTCAGATGAAGTTCTTGCTTGCGCGCATCTTTCAGAACATGAATGGAACGATAAAACCTGCGGTGGTACTTGCTCTGCTTGCGAATGGAGGTTGCCTTGGGCAGACGAAGAAGGACACAAGGCTTTGAGCCGTATGGAGACAAATTATCAATATACTTTTGAGCGGATCCTCAGTGAGCAGACGCCATCCACCCGTGCCATCAGGGGATCGGCTGGTACGTTGCGCGCGTCGAGCTCTGCAGAGCCGACGAAAGAAAAGAAACATCTTGAAACCGCTGCCAAGAGTGGTGCCGTCGCCAAAAAGCGCCCGGGAAAAGCAGATTGTGTCGATGATTCTAAGCGCGTGAGGCTTCGTGATGTTGACGACGAAATGATCTCCAAGGTATCAAATCCTTCGTCCGCGGTATTTGGGAAAAAACACTAAGTCTATGAACTACACGGAGCACGCGATGCTTGACGTTCTTTCAGTATGCCGAGGCAAGGCACTTCAGTATTATTATCAGCTGTGCAGTGAGACGGGAGCAGAAACGGTTAGCTATATGGAGATAGTGGCTATTGCTAGAGCAGAATCGGCTGCGGGACCTTCCCCAGATGCTGCGTCGAGCTCGGCAGGACCGGCGCCGAAGGCTCCATTCCAGGGTACAGGTGAAGGTTCTTCGATGGGATCAGCGGTGCGGATTCCTCCGCTTCCGCCTCCGCCACCGGCTGCGCCGGGGCCAAAGCCGCCCGTGAAGCCGCCTCCCGATCATCTCCTTCAGGAATCGGCTGGGATAGCCAAGCCGCCACTGCCGCCAGCGCCGCCGCCACCGCGTGTGGTGCGAGCCGCCGTAGCAGCAGGATCTCGTGCCAGAGACCTGTCTATCGATGAAAAGCACGACCCAGTCGTGAGCTATGAACCTCTTGAAGTAAATGGTGATAATTTGGAAACTTTGTTTGGAACAAAAGAGCGCAATTTCATGACGTACATTGGCCCCAATACTTTCACTGATCGTGGTGTTACGCCCGAGAGCACATGCCTCGAGAGCAGGGGCATGATTCTTGCGAATTGCAAGTTTGATCCTTACGACACGAGGATTAAGTTTCCCAAGAATATGAGCAGATGGAAGAAATCTACATTAGGACGGAACCGCGATAGCGGAGAATGGGATAAACTCGAGAATCGAGTTCCGATTGATTCTTTCATTTCGTGTGAGGAGTATGACAAGATCTGTTGTTTCGCACGGCCCCCGAGGATTTCTGCAGATGGTACTTCATATTTGTGCACTTCTTTGAACCTCGAGGAGCATAACATGACGGTGGTGAAAGACAAAAAGCGGAAACTATGCAATGATGGAATCAGTATGATCGATTCGTCCGACAAGTTCGTCAGCGACGTGCTCAAGCCGAAGTTGGCGTTCTCGAGCGTGGTGAAGATCTTGGCTTTCGTCATCGGCATGACCATCTCGCCGGCGCACGGCGAGGAGATCGTGGCTCGCGAGAGCCTGGGCCCAGGTGTTATGAAAGAAATCGTGTCGTCGAATCCGGATTTCGTCATCGCCGACACAACAGAAACTAATATATCGGTAGTGCGTGACTTCTGTGAAGATTTGGCTCAAAACAATGGCTCAGTTACGGTTACTTTTGGTTATCAAAATCGGTGTTCTAATAAAGAGATCACAGATGCTCTGAACTCCTATCTAGAGTCAGACGATGACCTTCAGAGTCCGAACTTCGTTAGATTCTTGAGAGATTTAGGTCGCCAGATCAGGTTATATAGGCTTGTATCGACAGCTTTCCCCGCGGAGGCCGCCGCAGAGCGTATGGTTGAACCGTTCGATAGTGTTGAAGATGCTGAGGATGTCGCAACGGCACCTCAGGAAATGCTTCGAGATGAGGAACAAGACATCATCGAAGGGTTACCTTTACCAGGGGAACCAACATCTGAAGGAGAGCGACGGAAAGCATGGCTGAAAGTTTCGCTCAGAGTTAGGATAGTTATTAGACGCTTACACAGACAATTTGGTCACTGTCCTAACCGTGTTTTAGTACAACTTATGCGCTTATCACGTATGAGGGAGGAATATATTGATGCAGTCGAGAATTACAGATGTGAGAGTTGTGAACATAATAAACCCTTGGCTCAGACGCATAAGGTCGCTATGCCGAAGAAATTTGCTTTCAATCATGAAATAGGTATCGATTGTCTAGAAGTTAAGGACAACAATGGAGAACGTTACACTTTCCTTAATATTGTGTGTCACGGAACAACATTCCAGCGAGTAATCTTTGTCAAGAAAGGAGGTGGTGCCCCATCTTCGAGAGTGTGCCTGGATGCACTGCAAAGTCATTGGGTTGCTTGGGCTGGTTTTCCGAAACGTATTGTTCTGGACAGAGGTCTGCATAATAGAGGAGTTTTCCTTATGTGGGTAAAACACAACGGGATCGATCTCAGAGACGCAGGAGTCGAGTCCCCGGAGCAGATAGGCAGAACAGAACGACATGGTGGATTATGGAAAATATCTTCAAGGGGGTTGTACGCGACAAGAATATAATCGGGGAGATAGAGGTGCGATCAACTGCGAGTGAGGTAGATAACACCAAGAACGAGATGTCAAGAATTGGAGGCTTCTCTCCATCACAATGGGTATTAGGCAGATTGCCGCGTGTACCAGGAAGTCAGTTCGACGCTGAAGAAGCCTTTGATCTTGGTGTACTTGCTAATGTTGCTGAAGACGGATCGGGTGAGTCTGCTAGGCATGCAGCGATCAGAGCTGCAGCCCGCAACACCTTCGCTGAACACGACGTTGGTAGCAGGACAGCGCGAGCTGCTCTTCGCAGAGCCGCGCCTGTTGCTGGACCATACTCTGTTGGTGATGTAGTTTGTTTCAGGAAACGCCCGACAGAGGGAGACGTTGGTGCCAAATGGAGTACAGGATCGAGGATTGTAGGGTTCGATGGGAAAAACGCTTGGGTAATTACAGAAGGTGTACCTGTATGCGTTGCGACAGATAGACTTCGTCCGTGTACGGCCGCAGAGGCTCTAGCGTATGAATATCTCTCCAAGCACCATGACGGTTGAATTGGAAGATATGCGCCTCCAGAGGGGGAGCAGCAGTCATTCGTTGATGAGCGTCGAGAGATCAACGAGCCGGGATCTGCATCAGGAGCCAGACCCGAGACTGTTGCAGAAGTTCAGCAGCCCGAACGTCAGGAACAAGCAATCGAACAGATGGACGAACAGCACGGAAATCCGATAGACGATGGTACGGATGATGATTTGATGGACGACGATTTAGCTATCGTGCCTGTAGCTGCACAGCAGCGCACACCGCTCCAGAGGAATCTATTAGATGATGTACCCCACGATATACGCGCACGCGAGGAAGTGATGCGCAGGAGGGTAGACTCCGCATCAGAGCCCGCTCCCGAGCCAGCGAGCCCGCTGCTCGATGCGTGGAATAGATCAGGTACGACAGGTGCCGGTGTAGACGTGCTACAAAGGCGATCCGCGAATGTATCACTCGTTAGCTTCTTTAACGAGCGGATGACCACTAGGGGTCAATCCAGAAAGAAATTGAAGAGCTCCAATAATATTATTTATCATCGAGAATCAGATCAAGTTAAAAGCGGATTACGTTTAGCCAGACAAGCTGAGTGGGGAAAATGGAGAAACTTTAATGCTGCGATACCAGTTGGACCTGAACAGTTACAAGAACTATTGACATAATGACAAATGGTTCCAACGCAACGTATTGACATCGACAAGAACGAACATCTTCGTAGAGAAAACGGGCCATTAGTGGACCCGCTCTACAAGAGCAGGCTAGTAGTTAGAGGTGACTTGGAGGATCAGTTGGGTATGCGAACAGATTCTCCGACGTGCGAGTTGGAAGGGTTAAGGCTCATCATATCTTGGGCCGCAGGCGCCAAGAAGACTTTGAGATGCGCCGACATTACGTCAGCATATTTCCAAGGCCAAGAGCTAGATCGACTGATGCTTCTCAAGCCGCCGCCAGATGGACTCGAAGGAGTACCGGATGATGGTGCTTTGATTGCTTGAATGCCTGTTTACGGAACCCGTGACGCGGGTAGAGGCTTATGGAAGAACATACGTGCACGATTCAAGACACATGGTTTACGTGAAAATAAGATCATGGCCGCACTTTTCAGTATATCGAATGATAACAAGGAAATTGTATGTTTGCTTGGTACCCATGTAGATGATATACTATGGGCCGCCGACGATGGATCACAGAAGATCATAGATCGTGTATTAAGCGAGTTTGATATTAAGGAAACCAACTGTGGAAACTTTCGTTATTGTGGATTGGAAATCGATCAAGGTGATGATTTCACTATTAGTATCACGGCAAAGGATAATGTGGAGAAAATCGAGGCTATATCCTATGCGCGGGATAGTCCTCTGACTAGGAAATGTAATGAAGGAGAAACATCTCAGTGGAGATCGGTTGTTGGTGCTTTATCTTGGGTTTCTCGTCAATGCAAACCAGAATTGCTTTGCCGGGTGAGCAGACTACAAACAGTAGTGAATCATGCAAAGGTGCTACACTTGGACGAGGCGAATAATGTTTTAGAAGACGCTGTCCAGACATCTGGCACAGGACTTGTGTTTAAAGGTGGGTGCCGTTAAATGGGATAATGACATGCTAGTACTCACGATTACGGATGCAGGTTGGTCTGGAGAGCAGGATCTTGTTCAAGGAAATTTAGAACCTCTCGGATCCCAGAAAACGAGATTTAATGGCCTTGCCGGGCCTGGATTTGTAGAAGGGAATAATGACTACGTACACCCAATATGCTTATCTAGCAAAGTTATCAGACGTGTGTGCAAATCTACGTTGCAAGCTGAAGCGTTGGCTTGCTTGTGGGGTGTAGAATCAGGAGTACGCATGCGCGTCGCCATTGCTGACGCGCGTGGTCTCCTTGGAACTAGTCACAAGCTCCATCCCGACTGGGAGGGGAAGAGCGCTTTGATCATGAGACATTTGTGGCTTACATATGGTAAGAGCTTGGAAGAACACTTTACGGCATCTACACTTGGAAAGGTAGAGGATAAAACGTTTAAGTATCGTCTTAAGTAGCTTACGTCAAGATATAATATGGACAATTGGAAATGACGAGCAGGAAATACTTCAGTTGGGGTATAATATCGGATGGATAGATGCGAGTATAATGGTTGTGGATTGTCTTTGCGAAACATATGGCTACGGAATTTCTGACGAATATACTCCATACCAGTAAATATGATTGAACTCTCGACCCGGGATCGACGATGAAGAAGATAAAGAAACAGATCGCGAGAGCCAAGAGCGCTGCTACCCCTCCGAGGGAGTAAGCACCGACAATATGAGGCCGTTTGGGCCGCCTTCATGTGGAGACCGTTTGGGTCTCATCCACATTCAACCCGTTTGGGGTTTTTAAGCCCGTTTGGGGTTGAAATGCATATTGTATCCCAGCAGTTGGGATAATTGCATATTTAATGCGCCTGGAGCCGACGCGCATGGCCTAGCTCGTGATAAAGTTTCACGGGTGTGAACGAGTGTGCTCGTATAGCATGTTTGCGCCACTCGCGGCCATTTCGGCTCTAGGGCGCCCTTGAAGCCACTGGCTTGGTTGCGAGTGCCCTCGCCTTTAGAGAAAAAGTCAATCATAATCACACCGTCGATCAACGAGAATGGCAGGGGGCACCGCGTGGACGGCGCGGCTTTGTGGACCTTCGGAACGCCACGTTTGCCGCGCCAAGGGGGCCGCTACAACATGGACTGCAACCTCAGCCACCACCTGCGCCCGCACAGCCACCAGAACCCCCATGCGCAGCATAGGGGCTGAGTTCAAGCTCGTGACGGAGATGATGAAGATCAACCACTGGCTCGGCGGCGGCGTGTACAGGTGGAGTGGCCGGATGGCTCGTGCAACATGCCGGAGTCATGGCCCCTGATCGTCGGGACTGAGTCCCGCGCGCCATTCTAGCTACACGGATTGCAAGATGTGCGACGACGACAATTCCGGGAGAGGATGTCATCCCGCTGGGTAAGCTACTGAGACGACGCATATCTTAATTGCATCACCGAGGCTATTTGGGAGGATTCGTCACGCAACAGTCTGGAGGTTCCTTTCGATATTCCTGTAGTGCGCGACATGGACATGCTCGACATCGCGGCGGAATATACTTAGAGGGCCGAGCAATATTCATCGGGAGCACATGATCCAGTAGGAGGTGCACCGCCGCAAGGAGATGGGGCAGAAGGTCCGGCACCGAGAGGGCCTCCCCAATCCAATGGGGTAGACAATCCGCCTCCAGCAGCTACGCCCCCCAACAAGTCCAAGGAGTCAGCCTGCGCAAGCAGCTGACCGTGCACCTCGGGAACCTAGCGCCCCGCAACGACAACGTGCACGACAGAAGTTCAAGCGGGAGACCCCGGCGTCTCAGACAGTCTGCACGGAGCGCGCACACATCGGGCACAACATTGCCGCGACCGCCACGGACAAGCGCGTTCGTACAGCGCATGCTACCCACCAGGTGCTGTGCGAGGCCTTTTCTGCCGAACGAGCCGATCGGGTGACCATGGCGGAGATCAACGTCACGGAGGTGTTCACTAATGACGACGGATGCAGTCAGGAGCGCGCGGAGAAGGCCCTCAACGCGCTTGTCAAGGAGTGGAGTACCTGGTCCAAGTACGATGCAGTCACGGCCATCGCACCGACGATGGCCAAGAATATCGACAAGGCGTTGCATATCGAGAGTCGTGCCGCGCGGACGAACAAGGGCAGCGACTACGACGCCAACTTCCAGCCCAAGTGCCGGATTGTCGGCAAAGGCTTCCAGGAGAAGTGCGACGAGAAGTTGCGCAGCGACTCCCCGACTCGCTCGCCATCAGAACCAGCTTTGCAGCATTGCAGCATGCAAGCGGTTTTCATGCTTTACTGGCGACGCTACTGGCGCGTTTCTGCAAGGAGTCAAGATCGAGATGGAGCTGTACTTCAAGTTGCCCGAGAACCTACCGGGCACGGGCATGCCTGGACTCGAGGGGGGGGGGGGGGGTAAGGGGGATATTTAATAAGAGTATGTGGCGTGAGCCTGTTGTGGTTCCAACGTCGTTGTTGTTCAAGGTGGTTCTGCGCATGTTGACGTAGCTTTGCATGTGAATTGCATTGCATTGCATTGCCATCGCGTTCCGTTGCAATATCCCTCCTCCCTCCTCCCAACGTTCCTCCTCCCCCATGCCTCCTTTCACCCCCTTGCCTCCCCCCTTTGAGAGAGAGAGAGAGAGAGAGAGAGAGAGAGAGAGAGAGAGAGAGAAAGAAAAAAAGAGAGAGGAGGAGGGGGAGGAGGAGGAGGAGGAGGAGGAGGAGGAGGAGGAGGAGGAAGAGGAGGAGGAGGAGGAGGAGGAGGAGGAGGAGGAGGAGGAGCTGTTTTTCAGTAACAGTCACAGGTTCCCTTGTCTGAGGTCCACGAACCCTGTAACACCTACCAAAAAAACAAAAAGACCCCCAAAATACAAAAAATGTAACACTACCCAAAAAACCAAAAATCAATGGTTTTCGGACCCCGCGCTCCTGGCGGGCCTTCCTGGGGCCCGGAGCCGGGGCGAGCGGGGTCCGAAAACCTTTGATTTTTGTTTTTTTTGGTAGTGTCACAGTTTTTTTTGGTAGTGTCACAGGTTTCGTGGCCCTAGGACAAGGAAGCCTGTGACTGTCATTGAAAAACAGCTCCTCCTCTTCCTCCTCCTCCTCCTCCTCCTCTTCCTCCCCCTCCCCCTCCTCCTCCTCCTCCTCCTCCTGATCCTGCTCCTGCTCCTCCTCCTCCTCCTCCTCCTCCGCCTCCTTCTCCTCTCTCTCTCTCTCTGTTTCTGAGGAGGGAGGCAGGGAGTGAAAGGAGGCATGGAGGAGGAGGGAGGCAAGGAGGAGGAGGAAGGAGGGAGGAGGAGGGAGATTGCAATCCAATGTGATTGCAACGCGATGCATTGCGGTTCCGGTGCACTGCGACTGCAGAATGAGCGAGGAGGGAGGATGTGGGATATTGCAATGGAGTGTGATTGCAACGCAGTGGAATGCAATGTGATTCCAATGTAATGCGACTGCAATGCGATAGCAATGCAATGCGATTGCAATGCAACGCAGTGCGATTGCAACGCAGTGCGATTGCAACGCAATGCGATTGCAACGCTGCCTCTCACATCCTCCCACCATCCTCCTTCCCCCCTCCCTCCGCTCGATCCTCCCTCCCTAACGTCCCTCCCTCCCTCCCTCCTCCCTCCCTCCCTCCTCCTTCCCCCCCTCCCATCGCATTGCATTGTCCCTCCACAGACAGAATCAACATGTGGAGGTCCCTTCCACATAAGGAAACAAGATGTGGAGCACCCTCCACAAGAGAAATCAATATGCGCGAGGCCCCTTCTACATAAGGAAAAGATCTGGGGGAAGCCCCTCCGCAAAAGGAAACAATATCATCTTTCTCCTCACCTTTCTCCTCCTACTCCTTGTGCTCATTCTTCTCCTCAACCCCTGCGCCGGAGTGGGAGGAGGAGCAGGGGGGGGAGGGGGAAAAGGCAATCTCGCCCGCCACAGGAGATCTCAATTTGTGGAGGTCCCTCCACAGACGGAATCAAAATGTGGAGGCCACTCCACATAAGGAATCGATTTTTGAAGGCCCATCCACATAAGGAATCAATGTGCGCAGGTCCCTTCACATATAGAATGAATATGTGAAGGCCCCTTCCACATAAGGAACCAACAAGTAGGATGATATTCCACATAAGAAATCAATATGGAGACCCCTTGCACATAATTCGGGAATTAATATGTGGAGGTCCCTCCACAGACGGAATCAATATGTGGAGGCCCCTCCACGTAAGGAATCGATATTTGAAGGCCCATCCACATAAGGAGTCAATATGCGCAGGCCCCTTCACATAAAAAATAATATGTGAAGGCCCCTTCCACATAAGGAACCAACAAGTAGGAGGATACTCCACATAAGAAATCAATATGGAGACCCCTTGCACATAATTCGGGAATTAATATGTGGAGGTCCCTCCACAGACGGCATCAATTTGTGGAGGCCCCTCCACATAAGGAATCGATATTTGAAGGCCCATCCACCACATAAGGAATCTATATGCGCAGGCCCCTTCACATACAAAAAATAATATGTGAAGGCCCCTTCCACATAAGGAACCAACAAGTAGGAGGACACCTCTCATAAGAAATCAATATGGAGACCCCTTGCACATACATAGGGCATCAATATGTGGAGGTCCCTCCACAGACGGAATCAATATGTGGAGGCCCCTCCACATAAGGAATCGATATTTGAAGGCCCATCCACATGCGGAATCAATATGCGCAGGCCCCCTCAAACAAGGAATAAATATGTGAAGGCCCCTTCCACAGAAGGAATCAACAAGTGGGAAGAGGCCCATCCACATAAGAAATCATTACGGAGATCCTTGCACAAAAAGAATCAATATTTGGAGGTCCCTCCACAGACAGAATCAACATGTGGAGGTCCCTTCCGCATAAGGAAACAAGATGTGGAGCACCCTCCACAAAAGAAATCAATATGCGCGAGGCCCCTTCCACATAAGGAAAAGATCTGGGGGAGGCCCCTCTACAAAAGGAAACAATATCATCTTTCTCCTCCTCACCTTTCTCCTACTACTCCTTGTGCTCATTCTTCTCCTCAACCCCTGCGCCGGAGTGGGAGGAGAAAGAAAAGGAAATCGCCCGCCACAGGAGATCTCAATTTGTGGAGGTCCCTCCACAGACGGAATCAATATGTGGAGGCCCCTCCACATAAGGAATCCATATTTGAAGGCCCATCCACATAAGGAATCAATATGCGCAGGCCCTTTCACATAAATAATTAATATGTGAAGGCCCTTTCCACATAAGGAACCAACAAGTAGGAGGACACCTCTCATAAGAAATCAATATGGAGACCCCTTGCACATACATAGGGCATCAATATGTGGAGGCCCTTCCACAGACGGAATCAATTTGTGGAGGCCCCTCCACATAAGGAATCGATATTTGAAGGCCCATCCACATAAGGAATCAATATGTGCAGGCCCCTTTCACATGAAGAATTAATTTGTGAAGGTCCGTTCCACATAAGGAACCAACAAGTAGGAGGACAGTTCACATAAGAAAGCAATATGGAGACCCCTTGCACATACTCAGGGAATAAATATGTGGAGATCCCTCCGCATACGGAATCAACATGTGGAGGTCCCTTCCACATAAGAACCAACGTGTGGAGGATCCCCCACAAAAAGGAAACAACATCATCTTTCTCATCATCTTTCTCCCCCTACTCCTTCTGCTCATTCTTCTCCTCAACCTCTGCGCTGGAGCGGGAGGATGATGGCAGAAGGAGGAGGAGGAAAAGCAAATCGGCCGCCGCAGGACGAATCAATATGTGGAGGTGAGGAGGAGGAGGAGTGAGGAGGAGGAGGAGGAGTGAGGAGGAGGAGGAGGAGGTGGAGGAGGAGGAGGGCGAGGACGAGGACGAGGACGAGGAGAAGGAGGACGAGGAGTGAGGAGAAGGAGGAGGAGGGGGAGGAGCAGGAGGAGGAGGAGGAGGAGGAGGAGGAGGAGGAGGAGGAGGAGTGAGGAGGAGGAGGAGGGAGACGAGGAGGAGGAGGAGCGGAGGGAGGGAGGAGGATGAGGAGGAGGAGGAGGAGAGGGAGGAGGCGGAGGAGGAGGGAGGAGGAGGAGGGAGGGGGGAGGAGGAGGAGGAGAGGAGTGAGGAGGAGGAGGAGGAGGAGGAGGAGGACGAGGAGGAGGAGGTGGAGTGAGGAGGAGGAGGGGGAGGAGGTGGAGGAGGGGGCACGTGCTTCAAGTGCACGCTGGCGCCAACGCGAGTTGCCGCGCAAAGACGGCGTTGCCGCGCCAGGGAGAAAAGCCTCACGCCACATACTCTCAAATATCCCGTCCACGGGGGGGGGGGGGGGGTGCTACTCAAGCCCAACAGGAGCATCTACGGGGCCAACGACGCGGCACGGGCGCGGTGCAAGCGTATCGCCCCGATCCTGTGCTCGATTGGCCCCGAGCAACTGCAGTTCGAGACGGCCGCGTTCAGACTCATGCATCGTGGCATGCTGGTGGGTCTCTTGTGCTTACACATCGACGATGTGCTCATCGCTTTCGACATGGAGAACAACCGCGAGTTTTGCAGCAGCACCATCAAGAAGCTGAAGGAGCAGGTAGAGTTCCGTGCAGAGCACACCAGAAGGAGCGGCATGTACGGGCCGACGCTTCAAGCAGGACCATGACTATGTAATCTCGATCGACATCGGCGAGTACATCGACGGCATGACCGATTTCCGAAGGGCCCTTGAGAGGTTTAGGCGGGAGAAGGAGAAGCTTGCCGCAGCTGAACACCGAGCGCTAGGAGGCATGAGTGGACAGGTTCAGTGGGTGGTACGGCTTTTGCTTCACAAGTACAGTTTCGAGGCATCCAGGCTGGCAGGCCAGCTGACTCAACCGACGGTGCAGGACATGAAGGACATGAACAATATTGTTCGTTCTATCCGCCGCGAGGGGGAGATGGTGATGATGTTTCGTGGAGGTTTTGAATTCGAGAAGTCTGTGGCCATCGCCCCGCGCGACGCCTCATTCGAGAACGTGCCGAACCACGAGAGCCAGCGTGGATTTTACATCATGGTTGGAGATGGCGAACCACACCAAGCTCTACCCATGCATACTTTTATCCTGGTCAAGTGGACGTATCTGACGTGCTGTGCGGAGTGCCCTATCAGCGGAGGGCTACAGTTGTTCGGAAGCTCAAGATGTAACGTTCTTGGCTCGCGCAGCGTGCGCGTGCATCTTGTCTCCCAACAAGCTCGGCCATGCGTGCCGTTATGCAGCTGAATGTTGGCAAGGTGTTTTGGTTGCCGGCTCTCGTTCTCTATGGGATTGCATGGTCCAGGAGCGCGTCCACTTATCCGACCGGAGGCTTTCACTCGAGGATCATCAGGCAGGAGTGCCAGCGTGGAGGTATCAAGCGGGCATGGCCAGAACAACAGCTAGCCGACGGGCTCGCCAAGAAGATGGATGCACCCTGCCAAGACCGAGTCTTTCATGAGGACCTCTGGTCTTTCGGACCAGATCCCCGTGCACCTCCTCTCCGGAAGCGCCAGCTCACCGACCTGTGGGAGGAGCTACATCGATCCCAACGGGTGGAGCTACAAGAGGACGCAGACACTCTCAACGCCAACTACGCACGCCCTACAGACCACAGCGCCATGGGCGACATTAAGCAGGATTGACGTACACGAGGTCGCGCATACAGCTGAAGTGAGTTCCGCAGTGAGTTTCGCGTCGTCGCGCGCGATGCGTGCAGCGTTGTTTTCAGGCGTACTGGCGAGCAGCTGTTCATCGGGATCAGCTCCCCCGTTCTTTGCAGCAGGTACTGCAGCGAATGCAGCGCGTGACCCATCGATGCGTCGACAAGCTTCGCGCGTCCAGGTGGGGCCGTTCGATAAGTGGTCGCAGTTTTTGCTGCCGCCGTCCTGAGTGCATGCTCTTGGAGTTTCCATCGGCGCGCTGATCATGGCCGCGTTTCGTTTTTTGTTTCAATGTTTGTTCAAGGGGCAGGGGGCTAAGCAGATGCTTCAGCATGTGCCGGGGGCTACTGCATGCAGCGTCGCCGAGGGGCGCCTGCGCGCCGCCGGATTCGACTTCAACAAGCCACCGGACACACATGCGACGCCTCGCTCCAGCATCGCCATATTGGCGGGCATCGCGGGGCCATCCGCCATCGACAAGATGAAGACCGACGACCTTGCGAGGCGGACGCCTGCAGACATCGAGAGGAAGCTAAACGCCATGCCGAACTACGCATTGCAAGGGATTTTGCGCGAGTTGAAGCTCCCGGTGTCAGGCATCAAGGTGGGCCTTGTGGCGAGGATCGTCAATCCTTACAACCGTGGTTGGAACTTGTCTCGTTTTAACGTGAGCACGCGGCAGTGTTTCTTCGACAGGTGCTGGAGCACCAATGCTGAATGCAGGTTCAGACAGCGCACCGTCTCTTACAGTGTAAGGCTCTTCATGCAAGCTGCTGATCTCCAGTTTCTTAGCAGCAAAAACTATACTATGTGTGAAGATGAGCAGGTCTTGGGCTCAGCTCGAAGCGCAGTAGATCAAACAGTTATGATATTTTTCACTTCACTAGGTGTTCGAGGATTTGTTAACACAACATAAAATCACAAGTTGTGTGCCGCTGCCTTTTGCTCTAATCGTGTCAGGGGATCCCTTTTTGAGCTATCAGCAGATAACAAGTTATCAGATGTGTTCCAGTCGTTGCCTGGGGTTTCCCTGATTGCAGACTGCTGTGTGTGATTGATCGCGTGGCGACCACTTTCATAACGCTCGACGTCGCGGAGCTTGCAGCGATGAAAGACATCGTGCGCCCATTATCGTTGACGCTTGGGGCCGTCTCTGGGCCCTCGGGGGTTGCCTTGGGCACTTATTGGGCCGTCTTGGGGCCCTCTCGGGCCGTCCCAGGGCCGTCTTGGGGGCCTTTTGGGCCGTCTTGGGGCGATCTTGGGGGCCTCTCAGGCCGTCTTGGAGCGTCGGGGAGCCGAAAAGGCGAGAAGGCCAAACACTTTCAAACACTACAGGAAAAGCAATGGCTTTTGCCTCTTGGGGCCCTCTCGGGAGGCCTCTTGGGGCGTCTTGGAGGCTTCTTGGGCCGTCTGGAGGCCATCTTGGGCGTTTTGGAGCGATCATTCGGCTATTCTGGGCCCTCTTGGAGCGTTTTGGGGGTCTCTTGGGGTCTCTTGGCCCGTATTGGGGGCTTTTTGGAAGCTCTGGGGGCCCCCAGGGTGCGTTGGGGAGCTCGTCCCTCCACCCCCCCGCCCTCCCTTGGGCCCCCCCTCTAATCGGATTTTGAGCACCGGGGGGGGGGAAAGAGGGGGGGGGGGCAGCCAAATGTCTCACGCGCCTCTTCACCTCCGGCAAGCGGGGGTCGGCGGACTACCTTTTATGTTGAAATCGACGCTCTCGCTACAGACATCCTCAGAAAAGTATGAGAAACACAGCAGACCAACACAGCTGTATGTTTCGACGTCGTTTCCAACAGTTGCCGTTTCGTCAGGGACATCTTCAAAATTTCAAAAGTTCCCAGCATCTGAATGGTATCGTTTTCAAAGTGCCTCAAGGCAAAGAAGCAATATCCCAAACAGGACCCCAAGATGGCTCCAATAGCGCCCTCAAGACTGCCGAAAATTACGATTCGATTGGGGTAACTTCAAAACATGAAGCACATCCGACATCGCCCTTCAAGAAATACGTGCTTAATATCGTCTTGTAATCGCTCTCAAACTGCTTCAGGATCGCCCCAAATAGCCCTCCGATAACGACGGTTTCGCTAGGGATATCCTCAAACATGTTATCTTCCTAGCGTAATATTCCAACCATGTTTTGATAGCTTCAAGACTTCCCAAAAGAGCCCCACATGGGCCCCAGGATGACCCCACGAACGCCCTCAAGACGACAGAAAATACGAATTCGCTCGGCATCATACTAATAATTTACCAGCGTCGCTTTTGCAAACACAAGCGTTTCACCTGATACATCCTCCCCAAATGGGGATGTAGGAGGATATGCCACCCGACGATGTTCCTTAAAAGTGAGGCTCTCTCTCTCTCTCTCTCTTTCATTTTCTCTCTGCAGACATCCTCGCGAACATGCAACGTTGAAGTCTATTCCGAATTCTTGGCTTTTTCGAAATGTAGCCGCCGCTGCAAACATCATCAAACATGCAAGTTTTCGGTACCATCCCAATACATATGAAGCTCGTGTTGGTCTGCTGTCCTCCTGTGGTCTGCTGTGCTGGTCAGCCGTGCTCCTGTGGTATGCCGCGTTGGTCTGTGGAGCTATTATGGTTTGCCGTGTTGCTGTGGTGTCCCGTGTTGGTTTGCCGTGCTCCTGTGTTACCGTGCTCCTGTCGACTGCCGTGCTCCTGTGGTCTGTCGTGCTGGTCTGCCGTGCTCCTATAGACTGTCGTTCTGGTCCGCCGTGCTCCTGTGGTCTGCCATGATGGTCTGCCGTGCTCCTGTGGTCCGCTGTGCTGGTCTGCTGTGCTCCTTCTCGTTCTGCCGTGCTGGTCATCCGTTCACTTGTGGTCTGCCGTGCTGGTCTGCCGTTCTGCTGTGGTCTGCCGTGCTCGTCTGCCGTACTGCTGCGTTGTTGTTCTACGTTTCTGAGTTTCTGTGACGTCCTCAACAGGACATTCTCTGGCAGGCTTCGTTGACAAAGCGGCGATCCCCGTTCTTGTCCGGTCAGGTTTCTGAAAAATTGCCGTTTCGCTAGGGGGCATTCTCAACAAATCGGTTCCGGAAGGGGTTCTGAGCCAACATCATCGTGGAATCGCTCCCGGAGGGTTCCAAGATGGCCCAAAGGAGTACCCAAAGGCTCCCCGGAGGACCCCCAAAGCGCCCCAAGGGGCACCCAAGAGGCCCCCAAGAGGCGCCCAGAGGCCCCCAAGAGCGCCGGACGAGGCTCCCATACTGCCCAAGAAAGCCCCAAAACGGCCCAAGAGGGCGCCAAGATGGCCCAAGAGAGCCCCCGCATACCCTCGAGACGCGCCCAGACAGCCCAAGAGGGCCCAAGAAGCCCCCAAGAGGCTCCCCGAAGGCTCCCAACAGGCCCTCGAAAAGGCTCCCAAGAGGGCCCCAAAGGGCCCAAGTGAGCTCCAAGAGCCCTCGACGGCCCACGAGGTCCATCATGCGCCCAGGGCGGCACACTAGCTCGACAGACCAGCAAGGCAGACCAGCACAATGAACCGACACTTAGTACATGTCTTGGTCTGAGGTGTTACGTTTCTGAGTTTCTTTGACGTTCTCAACCATACATCCTCTGACAAGCTTGCTCGATAAAGCGGCGCTTCCCGTTCTTGTCCGGTCAGGTTCTTGAGCTCCCGTTGGTGCAATCGAGTACCATCGAGGGTCGGGGAACTCAAAGTGTCGGTTCGAAATGCCCCTCGTGGTCTTGGGGCCCTCTTGGGAGTTTCTTGGGCCGTCCTGGAGTTCTCTTTGGGGCCTCCAGGGCAGCGTTGGACGCTGTTAAGAGCAAAGAAGCGAATACGCAAAGCATGTACGTTTTCCCAACGTATTGGGACGGTTTTTGCTTCTTGGGACTTTTTCTGGGGTCGTCTCGGAGCCCTCTTGGGCCGTCTGGAGGCCACCTGTGGTGTTTTTGAGGCCTCCTCGACGTGTTGGAGCCCAGCTCGAGCCAGCTTCAATGGCATGGTGGACATCTTGGAGGCCGCGGAGTGCAGATTTGGGGGCTCTGGGGGCCCCGGGCATGCGCCGGGGAGTTCGTGCCCCAACCCCCGGGGAGCTCGTGCCCCCCCCCTGCCTGAACGGTGATTTTGGGCCCTGGGGAGGGGGGAGGGGGAAAGGGGAAGTGGGACAGCCAACTGTCTCGCACGCCTTGTCACCTCTGGCAAGCGGGGGCCGGCGGATCCGCATGATGATCGGTTGCGCGGGGGCCACGTTCGTCACAAATCAGTTCTGGTGCTCCCTCATGTTCGCCCCGAACGTGGTGGGCACCGCCAACGCGACCGCAGCGGGGTGGGGCAACCTCGGCGGCGGCGTCACACAGATTTTCATCGTGTGGTGCCTGTTCAAGCCCTTCCAGGAGATGGGCGCGAGCTCTGACACGGCCTGGCGCCTGTCCATGGTCGTCCCCGGTTGCGTCTTCGTCGCGGTTGCCATCAGCATGAAGCTGTTTTGCTGGGACATGCCAACGGGGCCCCGCTTCAAGACCAGCGACACGGGCAAGACATCAAACGCGTCGATGTGGGACTACGTGGAGTGCTTGAAGGACCCCAGGATCGTCATTATGATCTTCCAGTACGGCGCCTGCTTTGGCACGGAGCTGGTCATGAACGCGCAGCTGGCCACCCATTTCCGCGTCTACTTCCAGATGGAGGCCGGCGCTGCCTCTGCCCTGGCAGGCTCCTTCGGCCTGATGAACTTGTTCGCGCGCTCATTGGGCGGCATCTTCAGCGATTTTCTTTTCGCCAGATTCGGTTTCTCTGGCCGTATTTGGGCTCAGTTCCTCTGCCTTTTCCTCGAGGGCATCTTCCTGCTCGGCTTCGGATCTGTGGAGAACTCGCAGCCTTGGTACGTCGCCCTGGCCGTCTTGCTGTGTTTCTCTCTCTTCGTGCAGATGACCGAGGGCACCAGTTACGGCATCGTGCCGTTCATGAACCCGAAGCAGCTCGCGTGCACATCCGCGCTGGTGGGGGCGGGCGGGAACTTGGGCGCCGTGATCGCCCTGTGGTGTTTCTACAACACCCTTGGGCCCATCGACACCCTGCTCCCGTTCAAGGTCCATGGTGCCTACGTGATCTTTTGGGCGATGACCTCTCCGGCGTTCTACTGGGCCGACAAGGGCGGCATGTTCTGCGGCGCCAGTGACCCCGCCTTCCAGAAACCCGCGCCCAAGGAACCAACAGTGGCTTAGATCCAACTCGAGGGCCAGCCAGAGCGGCGAGAGAGAATCACAGCGCAGCCGCTTCTGCTAGATTTTTCCGTTGGGGGACAGTTGGGTGCCTGATGGAGTCTCGTACTTTTGCTGTCTCCGGGCGGCCTCGGGGGCCAAGGAGGGGGCCATTCCGGTGGCCGAGGAGGAAATCAACATTTGAGCGTCTGTAGAGGGCGAGCAGATGCCCCGAAGCGATGCTGGTCTGGAGCTCAGCACCGTGACTTTGTGGCGTTCCTGCGTCATGAGAGCCTCCGTAGAGGGCGGCCAGATGCCCCGAAGTGATGCTGGAGCGAAGCCCAGCACCGTGACTTTGTGACGCCCGACGTCTTCCTTCCCTCTTCCATGCCTCCCAAGAGTGCCCTACCCTCCCCTCCCCCGTCTGGTTTCCGATAATTTGCCGGCGTGAACTGTGTGTCTGAAGGCCGTCTCATGCAACGGCAGAACAATTTGTGTGTACGTTTTGCGACCGCACTTGCGCGGCGGGAGGCAAGTTAAGCAAATATTGCTTGCTGTTTGGTTCAGAGCGAGGGTGCGAGCTTGAAGGCCGTCTCTCAGCCCGCGTGCCATCCTGGCCCGCTAATCGGATAAGGAGGACCATCGGAGGGGAGAGAAAATATCGCTGGTTCGGGGTGCCCACGTCACCAACCCCGACCAAGGATACCCCCCCATTGGAGAGCACACACAGATGAAAGCGGCTGCTTGGTACGCCTTGCCTCATCATCAGCCTCCTCTGCCTCTCTCCGCTTCGTCCTCCCTCCCCCTTCTCGCACCTCGTCTCTCCTCCCCCTACCCTCCCTCCTCCCTCCTCTCTCGTCCCTTGTCCCTTCTCCATCCTCGCTCCTCCTCCTCCTCCCCCCCCCTCCTCCTCTTCCTCCTCCTCTCTGTGACGACGACCGACGACGGCGGCGACCGACGACCGACGACCGACGACCGACGACCGACGACCGACGACCGACGGACGACCGACGACCGACGACCGACGACCGACGGCCGACGGCCGACGACCGACGACGACCGACGACCGACGACCGACGACCGACGACCGACGACCGACGACGACGACGACCGACGACGACGACGACGACGACGACGACGACGACGACGACGACGACGACGACGACGACGACGACGACGACGACGACGACGACGACGACGACGACGACGACGACGACGACGACGACGACGACGACGACTGACGACGACCTCGGTCCTCGATCCTTGAACCTCGATCCGTCCTCCTCCGAGACCTCGGCCGATCTCGCCGGCGCTCGGGCGGCGCGAGGCCCCCTTGCTGCTCTCTGAGCTCGTCGGCCCGCTGGGGGGCTTGCCCAGGGATCGGCCGGGAGGCGCCCTCGCGGCGCACCCGCCGAGCGTTGTCCCCCAGGAGGGCGGAGGAGGAGTGCGGAGGAGGAGGAGGGCGGAGGTAGCAGCAGGAGGGAGGGGATGGAGGGCGAAGCAAGAGGAGGAGGAGGGCGGAGGAGGGCGTAGGAGGGCGGAGGAGGGCGGAGGAGGACGGAGGAGGGCGGAAGAGGGCGGAGGAGGTGGTGGTGGAACTCTGCGTCTTGTCGATGACGACGTGCAGTGGCCCTTATAATGGGCTGGCTCGAACCTGGCCTGTAGCCAGGTTGAGGGTATGGAAGGCCCGATCCCTTCTCAGGCCCGTCCGAAGATTTGGTCGGCCCAGGCTGTCCCGCGCGTAGGCGGGCCAGCCCGAGCGGCGGCGGCACTCCTGCTGGACGGCAGGCACGGCCTGTGGCGCCACGCCTGCTGGACGGCAGGCACGGCAGCGAGAGCCTCGAGGGGACACCTGCGAGGCAAAGATTAGGCGGTCGGCCCAGGCTGTCCCGCGCGTAGGCGGGCCAGCCCGAGCGGCGGCGGCACTCCTGCTGGACGGCAGGCACGGCCTGTGGCGCCACGCCTGCTGGACGGCAGGCACGGCAGCGAGAGCCTCGAGGGGACACCTGCGAGGCAACGTGTGAGATCATTGGATGCGAGGCGGCCGGACCTCCTTCGGGCCAGGACCGCCTGGACGGCGCGGCACAACACTCGCGCTCAGCGCCATCCGGAGCGACCGTGCGCCGATCTGCTGTAGATGCGGCACATAAGAAAATCGTGGGAAATCCCAGAGCACGGTGGCGGGCGATGGGCGAGCCTCGCCTCAATCACCGAGTCGGCACAGCGGACGGGAGGAACGGCGGCGTCGAGCAAGTCAGCCTCTGCAATGCACATGCTCACCCGCCCTTGAACGACGTGGGCCGGGGCGGAGGCCGGGCTGCTCATGGCCTCGTCGTCGAGGGCGCCGCAGACCGCCTGCGAGACGGTGGTGGAGCTCGCCGCGGGCTCGGAGGGCAGTAGACCATCCTTGGCCTCGCCGCCTCGGGCGCCAGAGCTGATGTCCACCTCGTCGATGGTGTGGCACACGTCTGCGGCTTCATCGCCACCCTGTGCAGATCCTGGTCCCGAGCGGACGTTCACGGCCCTGACTGTCCGGATCGAGCCGTCATCCATACGCACCTGGTACATCGCCTTGGCGGGGACCACGGTCAGGATCACGGCCGACATTCCGTTGAAGGCAGTGGCCTCTCTGAGCCCAGTCAAGTGGACCTGAGCTCCCACGGGCTGCAGGAGGCCGGGGCCCTCGCCGCCCGCCGCGCGGGGGCTGGAGCACGGCGCCTGCTCCTGGTCAGGCTGCAGCAGGCTAGCCGCGTCCACGCCGTCCTCGTCGAGGTCGTCCGGGACCTTGGCCTGCTCCTGCAGCTCGCTCTCGCC
>CAUYUJ010018349.1:267530-330030 GCA_963575745.1 Prorocentrum cordatum | reverse complement strand
GTTTCATGTTTCCGTGTTAGGTCTTTTGTTGGTTCTCTTTTCGGCGCCAGTATCGCTGCCAGTGTTTGTTATTGTTTCGGTTACTTGTGTGGGCCCTGACGTGATGTTCTCGGCGGCCTCGGCGACACTCGAAGCCTCGCCTTCCCCCTTCCCTTCTTTGTCCATGGTGGGCACTTCTGCGGAGGGGGACCCAAGGCACTCCCAGGGCACTGACTGCGGCCCAATCGGGCCGCGGGGCCAGGGGACGTGTTGGGAGGGGACCTGGCTTAGCCAAGAAACAAACACGAATAGCAACCTCTCAGTTTTTTGACCATGGTGGGCACCTCTGCGGAGGGGGACCCAAGGCATTCCCAGGGCACTGACTGCGGCCCAGTCGGGCCGTTGGGTCAGGGGACTTGTTTGAGAGGGAACCTGACTTCGTAGGAGTGCGCTTCCCGCAGACGCGGCCATTGCTCTGGCTTCGACAACAAGGCAAGGCCGTACGATTTCTCGAAGGTTGCCACGCCCGTTTAAATTGTTTTTCGACGTACGCAGGAGGGCCTTATCGTCTTCGTCGTCGACGTCGTCGTCGTGGGTTTTTGTTGCGTCGTCGCCCAGGAACTCTGCGCGTTCACGAATCACGCCGACGACCAGCAAGTCACGAACTTTTACAGTCAGTCTGTGGCCCCCGCAGATGGCACGAGCAACGCCAGGGCTTGGTGGACGCGCACCCGCACCGCAAGGCGGCCAGTCGGTGCGTGCTCTGGCCATGAAGTGGGGCGTCTGGCAGTGGAGTATCTGGCCATGGCACTACCGCCCCTCGTCGGCACACCCCTCACGCGGTTCGTGGTCCGGAGGAAGATCTTTCGAGTTAGGAAGCCTCTGCGGCGGTGTCCCAGTTTACGGGCGTTGCCATTCAGAAGCAGAGGAGCTCCCCATGAGAGCTCTCTGCCCTTGGAGATGGCGTCGCGCGTGCGCGTCGCCTTCCTCCGCGCACCATCACAGGACGTTGCGCTACGCCCAGGATGGCTGGACCAACCTGCGCAGGTCGGGCGCTGAATTTCTCGAGGCTAATGAGGCCACGGCCGAGCAGGCGCTCGCGGCCTGGCTCAGGGGCCACGACAACATCTCGGTTCGCGCAGGCAGTGGGCAGCTCGCGCGCGCGCTCCCCCCAGTTCGTCTTGTGGGCTTCGCCAACTGCGCGACCGACGCGTGCAGGAAAGCCGTATCGTCTTCGTCGTCGATGTCGTCTTGGGGCCGTCTTGGGGGCCTCTTGAGCCGTCTTGGGGCATTTGGACTTGGATTCCTCGGTACTGGACCTGGGTTCCTCGGTATTGGTATCTCGGGGTCCTTGTGCTTGGTCCTGGAGCTCCTTGGTATCGGTGTCTCGGGTTCCTTGGTCTTGATTCCACGGTTCCTTGGTCTTGGGTTCTCGAGATCTTTGGCATCTCCCAGGCTTTGCCTAGAGGCTCCCATCTTTTCACCAATTCAGCGTTCCTCCCAGGCGCTCCCAGGAGTGTCTCAAAAGCTCCCCAAGAGCCTCAGAACCGCTCAGAAGCTTTCAAAAGCTTGCGAGACGCCCTTCAGAACCTCTCACAAGCTTTCAATAGCTTGTCAGAGGCTCTCGGAGGCCTCGTAGAGGCTTCCAGAAGCCCAGCAGAAACTCTGAGTGGGATCGCAGAGGCTATCAGAGGCCTCGCAGAAGCCCTCGTGGGCCTCTTTCGACGATGAATGTGATGATGAATTGGTTTTTCGACGATGGTGAGGAGGATGATGATGGTGTTTCGACGGGCGCCCACGGCAGCCTCGAATGGCAACGCTCAGGCGCCGCAGCACGAGCACTTCTTGAATTTCGGCAACTGCTTCGAGTGGCAGACACGCAAAACCGCCGGACACGCCGGCAGGATCCTTGGCCGTACCTCAGCGTGCCGTAGCCGCACCGCGCGCACTTCAGCAGGCGGCCGCTGCCCTCAGGAATCCTAGACACAAGCTACTCTGGAGTTTGGGACGCCCGCCCCGGCCCGCAGGGATGCACGACGTCGTGCTCCTTATCTGGGCGGCCGTAGTTCTTGCAGTACGCGCAGACCCGCCCGTCTGCAGCGTCGGCAAGCTCGAGGCTCTTGTACGCTAGTCCATCCTTGCCGCAGCTACGGCACCGCCTCATGTAGCAGGTCCGGTAGTAGTTGGACCACGCCACGGCTGCCTTGGCGGCCTGTCCGTTTGGGGCAGCACGGGTCGCAATCGATATCCCGTCAGGCTCGTCACGGGCGGGGCCTTCGTCCAGGGTTTGGTATTGCTTCCCCGTGCCGAGGCGCAGTCTCATTGGAATTTCTTCCCACTTTCCAGAGTGCGACAGTTTTGCACGCGCCTTCTGAACATTATCCGTGTCGACGCTGGCAGACAACTGATCGAGAAGCCCGCCTTTATCTGGGAGCGGGAGCATGCTGAATGTTACCGATGCGTTTCGCCGCAGCGACGCTGGCTTGAGCGCCCGCAAATGCACGCGAGCGTTCCGGTACCCATTATACGGGTTATCGTCCTTAGATGTCCGATGGGTCTGCAACTTGGGAGTGCGCATCTCGTTGAAGCCTGTTATTATTTTCTCTTCTAACGCTTTGTATTGAGGGAACGTGGACGGAGGGTGCTGATAGCAATGCCTCAGCGTTGCCCCCATGCCTGCGAACGCGTCGTAACAAGAGCGCACGCTGGACTCGTCGTACGGCAACATCTCGTACCGTTCCCCGTGCATGCCAAGTGTCAGGACAGCTGCTTTGGAATCCAATGGCTTCTTTTTCTTGCCCAGAGCGCGCAGAACGCGAACAATCTGCAAGTTCGTGAGGTGTCCGTGCACTTTGAACGGGCCTCCAATGGACCTAGCCTCTTGTTTAATATCCAGTCCTGGGAGCGCCAGCGCCATGGGCCGATTTGCATTCCAGAATTTCTCCGAACCGTCTCCTTCTTTGCTGTTCTTCCAGAAACGCACAAACAAATCTCTTGGAGTCGGCAACTTCAAGGCCGCAACGTATGTAATCAGACCCTCGCTGCCTCGGAATACTCGGCGCCAGTGCTCATAATTGTTTTGGGCGTGCTCCAAATCGTTTGGTGTCTTGGTGGTCTCCTTCAGCGCGCCCCGCCAATATGAAACCGGTTTGATGGCGCGCCTCATGTGTTTGGTGGTGCGTTTCTTCCCCATTGCGTCTCAGCCTCGCCAAGGCAGCGGGGGGCAGGGCAATGCACCTTTCAGTAAGAATGCCTGGAGCCCCAGGCTACGGAAGGGGATGGCGCTGAGAACGGCGACAGACAACGCATGATTACGTTCGTAAATCCGCTCCCCCCCCCCGCCTGCCGAGGGTGAAGTCGCGTGTTTGGCGCTTCATTGTCACTTGTGTTGCTACTGGGTCCGAAGGCACTTCCCGGCTGCAACTTCTGATGGTCATTTTGTTCCTGCTCCTCAGTAGCGGCCGCGGGCGATCCGCGGACGAACGGGGAAAAGGCCCTCGCCGCGGAGGGGCGGCGGGCGAACGAGGATGCGAGAAACTTCCCAAAGACCGTCGGGGAGAATTTCGAGATCCGTGGCGCGGCGGCCGCTGGCCCCCTCGCGCGCAGTCTTCCCGAGGTTCCGAGCCTCAGCCTCAGAAGGGCCTAACGCGGCCCAACTTCGCTCCAGGTCAACTCCTGGGGGCTTTCTCCTGCTGCTGCTGCTGCTGCTGCTCCCCCCCCCCCCCTCTTCCTCCTCCTCCTCCTCCTCCTCCCACCCCCTTGGATCTTGAGTGACGTTCTTTGCCGGTCGATGCGATCCGCCTTTGCTGCGCAATGGCCTCTTGTGGGCACAGTAGCAGTACAGCGGTGATCATATCGCATTTTCTCTTAGGTTTCACGCTTTATTGTGTTGCTACCGCGTTCGCTTGTGTCACTGTGCTGCTACTGGGTCACAGGGCCCGCTGTGTTGCTACTGGGTCGGGGAAACTCACCTGGCAAATCCTCGTCACACTCCCCTGTGTTGCTACTGGTCCGAGGGCACTTCCCGATTGCAATTTCTTGATCCTGCTGCTCTTCCTCATCTTCCTCATCCTCCTCCCACCCTGGGGCTCTCGAGTGGCGTTCGTTGCCAATCAATGCGGTTCGCCTTTGTTGCGAAGCTGTTTCTTTTTGGTCCCAGTAGCAACACGGTGGTGGTCATATCGAATTTTCACTGCTGCGCTGCTACTGGGTCGGATTCTACTGCTGTGTTGCTACCAGGTCGGATTCAACACTGCTGCGTTGCTACTGGGTCGGATTCAACACTGCTGTGTTGCTACTGGGTCGTGTTCAACACTGCTGTGTTGCTACTGGGCCGGCTTATATTACTGTGTTGCTACTGGGTCGCATTCAACGCTACAGTGTTGCTACCTGGTCGGATTCTACTGTTGTCTTGCTACTGGTCAGATTATATTGTGCTGTGTTGATCGTTTGTAGAAAAGCTCTGTGGTGGAGGAGGTGGAAAGGGTGGGTGGAGGAAAAGCAATGATATCATGCGGGGCATAACGCTGGCAATATAGAATGGGGCGTTCGTGTGAAAATGCTATGCACACACATGTTGCAACCGGTTACATGAGCAACGCAAGTACCAATGCAATGGACGTTGAAAAACTAAGCTTAATTCTGAAACATATGCTTGAAAAACAAAGTTCGAAACCCATGATAAACCCTGACCTTGAAATGCAAGCATCCGGGACCATTGGGTAGTCCTGAGGCCAATCCGGGTCGTTCGGGCATAGTCCTGAGGCCAATCCGGGTCGTTCGGGCATAGTCCTGAGGCTGATCCGGGTCGTGTAGTCCTGAGGCCAATCCGGGTCGTTCGGGCATAGTCCTGAGGCTAATCCGGGTCGTTCGGGCATAGTCCTGGGGCCAATCCGGATCGTTCGGGCGTAGTC
Source organism: Prorocentrum cordatum (assembly GCA_963575745.1). Lineage (NCBI taxonomy): Eukaryota > Dinophyceae > Prorocentrales > Prorocentraceae > Prorocentrum > Prorocentrum cordatum. The sequence goes on along the minus strand of CAUYUJ010018349.1, from coordinate 325,138 downwards.
CTGAGGCTAATCCGGGTCGTTCGGGCAAAGTCCTGAGGCCAATCCGGGTCGTTCGGGCATAGTCCTGAGGCCAATCTAGGTCGTTCGGGCATAGTTCTTGAGGCCAATCCAGTTCGTTCGGGCATAGTCCTGAAGCCAATCTGGGTGGTTCGGGCATAGCCCTGAGGCAAATCCGGGCCGTTCGGGCATAGTCCTGAGGCCAATCCATGTCGTTCGGGCATAGTCCTGAGGCCAATCCGGCTCGTTCGGGCATAGTCCTGAGGCGAATCCGGGTCGTTCGGGCATAGTCCTGAGGCCAACCCGGGTCGTTCGGGCATAGTCCTGGGGCCAATCCGGGTCGTTCGGGCATCGTCCTGAGGCCAATCCGGGTCGTTCGGGCATAGTCCTGAGGCCAATCCGGGTCGTCCGGGCATAGTCTTGAGGCCAACCCGGGTCGTTCGGGCATAGTCCTGAGGCCAAACCGGGTCGTTCGGGCATAGTCCTGAGGCCAATCCGGATCGTTCGGGCGTAGTCCTGAGGCCAATCCGGGTCGTTCGGGCATAGTCTTGAGGCCAATCCGGGTCGTTCGGGCAAAGTCCTGAGGCGAATCCCGGTCGTTCGGGCTTGTCCTGAGGCCAAAGGCCAATCCGGGCCGGGGCCGCTCGCTCGCTCGCTCGCTCGCTCGCAGGCTAGGCCGCCGCAGCCGCACGCGGCCGCAGGCTTGGCCGCCGTGACAGCAGGTCCGCTCGCTCACTCGCTCGAGCGGGCGATCCTGGTCCGCTCGCCGGTTGTTCGAGCGGGCGCCCCCAAGCCAGGCCGCCGCAGACGCGCGCGGGCGCCCGCGTGGCTGCTGTGACCGCGCTCGCTCGCTAGCTCGCTCGCGCGAGCGTGCGAGCGGGCGAGTCCGCAGGCTAGGCCGCCGCAGCCGCGCGCGGCCGCAGGCTTGGCCGCAGTGAGGGCAAGGTTGGCCGCCGCGGCTGCAGGTCCGCTCGCTTGCTCGCTCGCTCGCTCGAGCGGGTGCTCGGGTCGTTCGGGCGTAGTCCTGAGGCCAATCCGGGTCGTTCGGGCAGAGTCCTGAGGCCAATCCGGGTCGTTCGGGCATAGTCCTGAGGCCAATCCGGGTCGTTCGGGCATAGTCCTAAGGCGAATCCGGGTTGTTCGGGCATAGTCCTGAGGCGAATCCGGGTCGTTCGGGCATAGTCTTGTGATGGAAGGCGCTTGCTAAAGGCCTCACATCAGTGAATGCATTAATGTATGGCTGTAATCACTTAAAAGTAAGTTAGAGGATCTTGTCAAATCTGCGCGCCCGCGGTCGGTTCGCCCCGAGCAGAGTAGGTCAGCCGCAAGGGTTGTCATGATGGACGAGCGGATCGATCATGCGTTTGGCGCGCGCGTGCTCTCCCGTGTCGCGTGGGGCAGCGGGCTTGCCCGCAGTGATGGCATTAGCCATGTGGCAATGGCAGTGGCTATATGTTAATTGCATAAATCTCCGCCCCCCCTCTTCGCCTCCCTCCCCCACCGCGCCGTGCCGCCCCGAGCCCCGCGCCTTTCTTCTCGTCCCTCATCGTCCGCGTGCTCTCTTTGAGCTCACAGTTTTAAAACGCATATGTTGTTTTATGATGTGGTTGGCCTGGTATTCGTGCACTCTTCGAATTAATCCTCGGGATCATTCCTCCATCCCGCTCGCCCCTCCTGTCCACTGTGTTTCTCCGCGTGGCCCCGCAGTTATCCGCCCGCCCGCTCGCCGCCTTCGCCCCCCTCGTCGCCTCAAACCCTCGCCCGCCCAGCTTTCTCGGAGGGAGGGCGGGGGGGTGGGGGGGTGGGGGTGGAGCACCGGTAGCATGAGCATCGGCGGTGGCAAAATCAAAAAGAAAAGCGAAGACGAGAGAGAGGAGGAGGGGCGGCACAGAACTCATGATGAAAACGAGGGCCGATGGCAAGTGGCGGGAGCGCGGCAGAGGAGGATGCGAAATCAACGGGCGGGAGGGGCGAGGGTGACGCAAGCGAAACCGAGGGCAACGCGAGAGCGGAACGGAAACGAGGGGGAGGGGGCTGGAGGGAGGAGGAAAACCGAGGAGGAGGAAGGAGGGAGGAGTGGGCGGGAGGAGCAAGGACCTTAGTCACGCCTTTCGGCGTTTCCGCCAGCCACGCGGGGCCCCCTGGTCCAATGCCAGCTCTGGCGCCAGCGCGGCGCTAACTCGGCGCGTGGCCGCCGCGACACGATCATTGTACAGCGCGCCATAACGGCATTAACGCAAGCAGCAATTGTGCGACCTGGCGCGCCGCCGCGCGCCCGCGCAACAATGCAATGCCATGCAGCGCGCTGCGCTCATATGTCGAAAACGTTGAAGTTTGTTGGAGAACTCCGCTCCTTGTTGAAAACACGCGCGCGTGTTTCCGCGAAAGCCCCGTGGTCCCATTTGGCGCCCGACGTTCCGAATAACGCGGTTTGTTGGCTCGCGGTAGATGCGCGAACGCATCGCGAGGCGCATGATGCGCCGAACATTGGCGCGCGCGCAATTCGCAATTCTGCGTGCAGCAGCGCGCGCGCTGTGCAAAGCGAACCCAAACTTGTTTGACACCTGCGTTGGACAAGCGCAATGCATCAAAAACCTTTATGCACTGCGCTTGCGTTTTCCAGGTTTTGTAAAACTGCGCCAGCGCACCGCCATGTTTTTTTTTCTTTTTCGACATCTGATTTCCACCAGTGGGCTCGGTGGGTCTGCTTAACAGCTTCTTACCAAGGGGAAGGTACAGGTACCGCTCAAAGCCTTGCATGACGTGCTCCTGGACAAGGAGCCCGATTGGATCCCAACCAATGGTCCACTCGTGGGACACAGTTTCGTGGGGACACTAGACGGACACTGGGCACGTCGGATGCAGGTGGATTTCCTCTGGGGCACTGCCGCTTTCACTTCTATCGGTCAGTGGGGGCACAAGCCGTCGGGGCCGCGCCAGAAGTTCAGGCCTACGGTTTTGGATGCCTCCTGGACGAGGAGGAGCGCACTGTCACGGTCCGCCCACAATGGGCCCACACGCGTGATCGATGGAGTCAGGACCAGATACAGGAGTCCCTGATTTGCCTCCGCTTCGACGGCGACTATCAGACCTGCCACGCAACGTTGCGTCTAGGCGATCGCATTGCCGAACCCTTTTCGGGACAATGGATGCTGCGGAGGACCTACGTCGGCACAGTTGCGATTGGAACTGATGACCATAAAGAGCAAGAGGAGGAAAGTTCGGGCTCCAGGTCACCCACTACCGCGCCCTGCGCTCCAAGGAAGATATCCTCAGGGGCGAGGCCGACTCGATCGCCTTCACGTTCAAGTTCGACGTGCCTTCCAGTGAAACGCCGCGACACTGCGGGGGCGGAAGGGCGGGCCCGACAACGGTCGACGAGCGGCGCCCCTCCTTCGGCCGTGGGAGAAAGGCTAGACTCGGAGGCACACATACAGAGGGGGCGGATCTTCCGCGTCAGCGGTTCCCAGAGGGAACGACCGCGCAGGATCTGCCGCGTCCACCTTGGCAGAATGGACGTGCAATGTGGGGCCTGCGTGGGCTGCTTTATGGAAGGAGCTATCCACAGACCCGCGGAGCGATGGGCGGCGATTCCGGTGCTCATGTGCGGCCACGCTTACGGATATCCCCACGAGGACTGCGCCTTCTGCGCCCATCTGCACGACGGAATCATAAATATGGGCGCCAAGTCCTCTAATCACATGGGCTGGCTCATGTGGAACCTCGCTCAGTGCAGGCACGACAGAATGGGGAATGCGGTGCCAAAGAGGGTTGTCGAGTTGCTGCGCCAACTTCTCTCGGCGGTATCATCCTACACAGCGGACGAGGAGCTCCTTGCGCGCACCTACACAGGGCGCCGCCCCTCCCCCACCCTCCGGGACGTCGTTGCGTCCGAAAACCTGCCCAGGCTGATTGAGACGGGACTGGAAGACTGGGAGGTCTCTTGTGCACATTGTTGCATATGCACTACGGCGGGTCGAGTACGACTCGCGGTCTGCCCGCGCTGTCGACAACCTTTTCAAAGACTTCAGGAGCGCACCCGCAAACGGCATCGAGGAGGTGCTGGGAGGACGGAGCTCGAATCGGAAGACTGGGATCACCCCCCCCCTATGCACTGGTATCAGGGGGCAACGGGTGAGCTTGATTGGCTCGACGACTGCCTGGGCCGACGGATCCAGGTTATTCAGAAGTTGCACTACTTGACGGACCTAGAGGCACTGCTGCGTGCCCCTGTGTTTACCGACGACAGACTGGGACGCGATGGCTCTTGGGCACCATGCGACATTTGCCTCAGCTCGGGCCTGATCGGGGCACATGGACGTCTACGCCACTGGAACGAGGACCAGAGGGGCCAGGAGCCTGCGCACAGGGACGGCAGACGGATGACCCACCACTGCCTCGCGTGTTGGCAGACGCACTTGAAGAGACAAGGCAGGCCTCTCACGGAGGCAGAAGCCAGGGAAGCGCTATGCCTGGTGGAACTTATTCTCGAGGAGGCCAACCGATTACGCACCCCTCGCGCGGCGCAGGACTCCCGCTTCGTGTTACAGACGAAGTACCGCCAGCACAAGTGCGACTGCTGCAGAGCAGATTTCATGCGGGGGAACCTGGTTCTAGGCCAATGGGTGGACCAGCTCAACCTTGGACTGGAGGACGGGGAGATAGCGCCACCACACAAGTCGCCACCGTTGCGAATGGATGATCACAACGCAGGGGTGGGCGACCCCATGTGGCTTTGTGTGGACTGCATTGGGCTCTGGACCAATAAGGTGCCGGAGGACGTGACCAGAGAGACTGGCCTCATCGCCCAGCTGTCACACTTGAACCCCACAGCAGTGCATCGGGCTCGGCATGGATGTGGGGGATCAACTCATCGACGGCTCACGCGACTGGGAAGGTCATCATCTGCTTCAATACGTGATAGGATCTGAAAGAAACGCGCGCGCCAGGGTTCCGCCACATTCGGGCTGCAGTGGCCCCGAGGGGCGGCGCTGTGCATGACATCTTCCCAAGGGTCATGAAGGTGCGGGAGGGCGACCAGAGACGGGGGCAAATACTGAGACGAGACTTTTGGCTGCGTGACTACATTGCCTACAGGGCAGAATCGCTCATTCGTAGGCTGGTGGGGGAGGACCTTGGCGGCCCCATCTGCTATGAAGATGATCGACGCAGGCCTGTGATCCCTGGGTTCTCCATTCTGGACGCGTGGTTCTACTGTTGGAAGTGTGGTGCCAGGAACGCGATGGTCAAGCGCACTGTGCATGACGCGATCTGCCCGACCTGTCACGGGTGGATGGATTGGAAATCGGCGCAGTGGGCGTCGGAGAATGGGCTGGCGACAGCACCAAGTCCAGACATAATTGCGAAGGACAACTGGGTGGCAGCACTTCAAGGGGAAGATCCTGGGCGAGCTCCATGGATTGCCAACGTCCTGGTCCACCGCAAGGGATTCGCAAGCTTTTGGAGATACGTGGCCTCGAAGTCGACGAATACGCCCAAGCCATTTCTGCAGAAAGGCGAGAAGCAAAGGTACTACGCAGCCCCCGAAGTTTACGTGGACAAGCATACGTCTACGGAGTGGAACATTTTCTTCCTGCTGGTACTGGAAGAATTGGGGAACAAATGCAGGGAGGCGCTCATGATGCATGATCAGGACTTGACAGCTCGCGGAAGCTGGTCTCCTCTCCCTGCCCCTCATTCAGAAGGTAGGAACTTGCGGGAGGAGATCCAACACCAAACGAAGGAGAGACATCAAGAGGTGGTTGCAGAATGGGCTCCCTCCCTCCCCAGTCGCACTTAGGCTCAAGAAGCCATGGTTTTGCTCGCTCTCCCGTACCAGCAGCAGGCAATCTCCATTCGAGACAATGGCGCGCACTACAACTGGTACGAGAGTGACCCTCACTCTAAGGGCTCAGTAGGAGGAGGCATATATGTCAAGACATTCCCAGCACACGAACGCAGTTGGTGGTGGTGTGATAAACTCAACCGCTAGAGGAGGGTCTTATGGACGTTGGAAGCTACTTCATCTATCGTCCCGGGCTGGGACATCCAGTGGTTGTGGGCGGACATGGATGCCTACGAATGCCATGAGGAGCTTCACCGCTCCTTTCCCTACGCCATGAAGGTGTGGTACCCCGACACGCACACGGCTTGCACACGGCCGAACTTTCCCTGGTCGCTCTTCCCCCTACTGAGGGGTTCACAGTGCCGAGGACACAGGTATGTCGGGGACAGGGCTACCTGACAGCTGCTGTGGGGGCTAGGCACGTGTGGGGCGCGCTCCACGGACACCTTGCGGCTCCTCCTTCGCTTCGGGCCTGGGGAGTCGCTTGGTCAAGTGGACTGCGCACTGCTACTGGGCAGCACGGTGGACGTATGTCTGTGGTACGCGTTCGCACTGGCTTGGACCATACGACATGGCGGTACAGTGTGAAGGGCAACCACATGGGGCGCGCTTTCACTGTTATGGGTCGTCGACCAGTGGGTGCTCGTTATATGCTTGTCTCCTTTCGCCATGGATGCAACGGTCGCGGACGTGCAGGGACGCCTACCATGCCATGAGGATTTCCACTATCCTTTCGCATGGCATGAAGATGTGGCACTCCGGCACGCACAGGCTCGAACATTGCCACGTTTCCCTGATCGCTCTTACCCTTGCCGAGGGCCTGCTGGGCCCAGACCCGATGGATGAATTCGGGGAGAGAACTTGCCGACGCTTGTTTGGGGCCGTACCGTACATGTGGGGTTTGCACTACGACACCTTGCGGCTCCCCCTTCGCCCCGGGCCTGGGGAGTCGCTCGGTCGAGTGGACTGCGCACCGCTGCTGGGGACAGGGTTGGCATATGACCTGCAGAACTATTCGACGAACCGACATGGGCCAGTGCAGGTGCTGGGCATAAGGACTCGATGCCCTGCATGCGGCCCCGTGGGGGGGGGGGGGGCGGAGCTGCCTGCAAGGTGCGGCGACACTCTCACTTGCGCACAGCGGTACGATGATAAGAACAACCACTTGTGGAACGCTGCTACTTTCGCGGGCTCTTCGACTGCGCATGGCTGCTGCTTGCCTGCCCCTCCTTCGCCCCGAGCCTGGGGAGCAGGTCGGCGATGGAGCTGGGCGCTGTCAACTGGGGCGGATTGTGTGTATACGATCGCTGGCATGGGCTGCCAGGAATGGTGTCAGAGATCTGCCTCGGACACTCTGCGGGCGAGTCTCCTGAGCGCGCTGGCCTTCCCCTTTCGCCTCGGGCCTGGGGAGGGCCACCCACGCGCGCGCTGCTTGCCGCTCTAGTTTTCTCCGCTGGTGCGAAGGCACCAGTTTCTTCCGTGGCTCTGCCACTGCACGCTCTTGCACGCCGGCTGCGTTCTCTTTAGGCCCCCTGCGTGCCCACGCGGGCACTTGGTAATCAATGGTAGTCCATACCGCGTTACCCTGTCACGGCTGTCGGGGGCTACACCGACGGATTTTATGGCACCAAAGTGTGAAAGACGGAGTCCAGGCACGCCGGCTTTGTCTGTGCGTGGGTGAGTGACGTGGTTGGGCAACACTTCTCTCGGGCAGGTCCTCTCAGGCTCGCGTCCAGTACAGCACGCACCTCTTATCCCTGGTCGAACGGAGATTTCTTGCAGCGTGGTACTTGCCAATGGTGGTCCACTCGATTGGTGGGGACGTGTACCTTCGGGATCTTGGCGTGTTGCCATGTCGTCTTGCACGGTTGAGTTGTGCAGCCATGTCTTACGCGGTCCCGGCAATGGCACAGTTTACTTGGGTGGATGTAGCCTCAGGGTTTGCGGCGTGCTACCGACAGCATCTTCGCATGTTCACCTCCCTATTGTTTGGTGATCAGCTTCTCCTACGGCCTCTCGGGGCATTCTGAGTCTGTGGCTACCTAGCTTGGCGCACTTGGCCTGCCGCACAGTCTGTTTTCTTTTGCGCGAGTGTAATGCTCGGTCGAATCACTATTTAGTCTTGCATCATACAGGATGTCGAATCACGGTTTCACCTTCACTGCACTACAGTTGTTGTCTCATTCGATTGGGTCAGCCTCCCGACGAGAGGCGAGCCCTGCTTGCCTTGCGAACCGGACTTCGCGTCTGCGACGACGCGCTCCCTGAGAAAAGTGTGTGTTGTGCAAGTGTTATGTGAGTTGTGCGTGTGCGTTGTGTGCATTGTGTGTTGTGCGTGTGTGTGTGTGTGTGCTTGTGCGTGTGTTCTGTTGGTTATGTGTGTACTGTGCGTTATGTGTATATGCTAACTATGTGTTTTATGTGTTTTTTGTGTGTGTACTGTGTGTTAGGTTTGTAGTGCGTGCGTTGTGTGTTACGTCTGTTGGGTGTACTGTGTGTGTGGTGTGTGGTGTGTGTGTGTGTGTGTGTGTGTGTCTGTGTGTCGTGTGTGTTTTCTGTGTGTTGTAGGTCTTGTGTGTTCTGTATGTGTTGTGAATGATGTGTGTGTATATGTGTATGATGTGTGTCTGTGTGTGTGTGTGTGTGTGATGTATGTGTCTCTGTGTTTGTGTGCGTGTGCGTGTGTGCGTGTGTGTGTGTGTATGTGTGTGTGTGTGTGTGTGTTCTGAGGCCCCAGGGGGCCCCGGGAGGCCGCAGGAGGCCTCCGGAGGCCCCACCAGGAGGCCGCAAGAGGCTCCAGGAGGCCCCAGGAAGGTCCAGGAGGCACCCAGAGGGTACGTCGGGGCTCGATTTTGCGAGGATTTCTTAGGCGAAACGGCCATTCTGTCAGACTCGGTTTTAACATCATTTGAATTACACTGTGTTTGTGATTTTTTGTCAAAATTTTGAAAAGGAGGCCCCAGGAAGGTCCAGAAGGCATCAGAGGGTACGTCGGGGCTCGATTTTGCGATGATGTCTCAGGCGGAACTGCCATTCTCTGAGAATCGTATCCAAAATCATCGAAAGTAGAATATGTTTTTGAAGGTTTTATGGTATAATGTTGAAATACCCATGTGTTTTTGGACCCTGACGTCACGATCTGTGTGAGGGATGTCACCGATTTTCAGGATTTCGAGGATGTCCCCCGCGAAACGGCCGGAAACATCGCGAACTCGGCGCGGCGCGTCCAATTATTCGCCTCTGAGCTCTACTCCCTCGCGGAGGTGCGTATGATAATATACATGTACATATGTATAAAAGTATCGTTTTATTGACACTTCTATACACACATATGCATATGTATTATCACATACCGCTAGATTAATGTACCGATATGCTGGTGGGCAGGTAATCCGATATAAAGGTAGACCGAGTGGTAGATCGGCTCCTATATCGACATGTTTACTCATCGTTATATTCACAGATACATGTATGTAGTAGCGAAGGCGATCGATTAATACACAGATAGGGATGTCGATAGCTACTCATGCATCGCAGGAGAGTTCGCTAGGTCGACAGATCGCGAGGTGGATTGAAATACATACATATGGACGTATTAACATATGGCTAGCGACATGGACATATGGACAGATAAACAAGTCAGGAAAAGGACCCGACGCCCAATCGCAAACCGAGGGCTGCACCCATGACCCCCCGACCTCATTACGGGCATGAGACGGCGCTGTGCGGGCCGCAGGACTTGTGGAGTCCGGTGAATCCAGGCCCAATGGCTGGGAGGACTCGCAGGGCTTCTTTGGATGCCCTTCAAGCGGCACCGACTGTGGTCAAGCACGCCAGCCCGACTTCATACTCGATGGCCACGACGAGTTTTGAGGCTGTCTTGAGCAGTTGGGCTACAGAAGCGTGAATCTGGCCTCACATATGGCTCCACGGCGTCTCTGCTCGTTTTTTGGCCCAAGCCTAGGTTTAGGGTCCGTGTGGTTGATCCATTGACTGGGAGTTACGGGCTCTCGTCGTCGCCGCTGCGGCGCGCAATGGGAGAGAGTGGAAGGCGCGTCTTGGTAGTTGGCCATGGGCCCATCGGGCATTCCTTCATCGAGAAGTTGGGGGAGCGCAATGCTGGCTTCGACATCTCCGTGCTGTGCGAGGAGCCGCGCCCGGCCTACAACCGCGTGATGCTGACGCAGTACTTCGCGGACCGCGACGGAGACAAGCACGACCAGATGAAATTGTCTTACTGCACTGAAGCCTCCCTCCAGGAGACCGGCGTGAAGCTCATTTATGGCCGTGCAGTCGCGGTGGACCGAGAGGGCAAGTCGGTGTCATACACGGATCCCTCGGGCAGTTCCATGTCTGTGGGTTACGATTTTCTGGTGTTCGCTACTGGCAGCTATTGCTTTGTGCCACCGACTCCAGGGATGGTGATCCCAGAGAAGAAGAACCCGCATTGGCCGGACGATCCTGCTTCGCGTCCTGACGGCGTTTTCGTGTACCGCACGATCGAGGACTTGGACGGACTTATCGCTGCGTCGAAGGGTGGTGCGAGGAAGGCAGCAGTGATCGGTGGTGGCTTGCTTGGACTGGAAGCCGCGAAGGCCGTGTACGAATTGAAGATGGAAAGCCACGTCTTGGAGATGGCTCCCTTCTTGATGCCGGCCCAGCTGAACAAAGCTGCTGGCACCTTGCTCGCAAAGAAGATTGAGGCCTTGGACATCCGGGTGCACACCGGGGTCAGGATCCTGGAGGTGGTTCTTTCCGAAGGAAGAGTGGTCGGGATCAAGATCATTGAGCATGGCACGGAGGAGCCCATCATCCTCGAGGTCGATGTGGTGGTGGTCTCGTGCGGCATCCGCCCCCGTGATGAGCTCGCAAAGGGCTGCGGCCTTGAACTTGGTGGCCGGGGTGGTATCAAGGTTGATAGTGGGCTCTGCACAGCAGACCCGTCCATCTACGCCATAGGTGAATGTGCATCGATCGATGGCAACTTCTGCTATGGTCTCTGGGCCCCTGGAGTCGAGCAGGCCGAAGTGTTAGTGAAGCGTTTGGTGGATGGCCCCGGTGCCGCTCATTACTCCCACAGCGATCTCAGCACGAAGCTCAAGCTCATGGGCGTTGACGTGGCCTCCTTTGGCCGCACGTCGGACTTCTGGTTCAAGCGGCAGTACGACGAGGCAGATGACAAGAAGGTCGTGAGCCTCGAGAATTCGAATCCTTTCGAAGGAACCTACAAGAAGCTATGCTTCAGCCCAGATGGAAAGACGTTGCTTGGTGGGTTGCTTGTGGGGGATACGAAGGACTACACGAAGCTCTTGCAGCTGAGCAAGAAGGATTCCGAGTATGTGGTCCCGGCAGTGGACTTCAAGCTAGCCGTCACTGCCAACAAGATTAAAGATGAGGCCCCGCCGCCGCCACCGCCAGCACCGAAGAAGCCAAAGCAGGAGGTGGTGCCAACTAGTGCCGACGGTCAGCTTGCGGTCGGTCCGGCAGGGGAGGGTGGCAAGCGCGTCTTGGTGGTTGGCCATGGGCCCATCGGGCATTCCTTCATCGAGAAGCTGGGGGAGCGCGACGACGGCTGGGAGATCTCCGTGCTGTGCGAGGAGCCGCGCCCGGCCTACAACCGCGTGATGCTGACGCAGTACTTCGCGGACCGCGACGGAGACAAGCACGACCAGATGAAATTGTCTTACTGCACTGAAGCCTCCCTCCAGGAGACCGGCGTGAAGCTCATTTATGGCCGTGCAGTCGCGGTGGACCGAGAGGGCAAGTCGGTGTCATACACGGATCCCTCTGGCAGTTCCATGTCTGTGGGTTACGATTTTCTGGTGTTCGCTACTGGCAGCTATTGCTTTGTGCCACCGACTCCAGGGATGGTGATCCCAGAGAAGAAGAACCCGCATTGGCCGGACGATCCTGCTTCGCGTCCTGACGGCGTTTTCGTGTACCGCACGATCGAGGACTTGGACGGACTTATCGCTGCGTCGAAGGGTGGTGCGAGGAAGGCAGCAGTGATCGGTGGTGGCTTGCTTGGGCTCGAGGCCGCGAAGGCCGTGTACGACCTGAAGATGGAGAGCCACGTCTTGGAGATGGCGCCGTTCTTGATGCCGACCCAGCTGAATAAGACCGCAGGCGCTGTTCTCGCAAAGAAGATCGAGGCCTTGGACATCCAGGTGCACATCGGGGTCAAGATTCTGGAGGTGGTTCTTTCTGCGGGCAAGGTGGTCGGGATCAAGATCATCGAAAATGGCACGGAGGAGCCTATCGAAGACGCCTACGGCGAATCACCTCCGCCCCCTGCCTTTTTGGGAAGCGCCTCTGTGGCCAATCGTTGGGCTCTAGCCTGGCCAAGCTGTCGGACTACTCCCAGCAGCTCTGGAAGCTCTTCGGGGAACACTTGGGGGAGGATGAGAGGGAGGCTCAGGAGAGGTAGGAGGACGAGGAGGAGCAGGCGGAGCAAGAGGCGGAGTAGAAGAAAAATGTCTCTTGGGACCTTCTTGGGCCACCCTTGGGGCATCCTGAAAGCTTCCTCAGAGCCTTTTGGGGGCCTCTTGGGGGCCTTTTGGGGCTTCTTGGGGGCCTCTCTGGCCGTCTTAGGGCGTTCCTGGCCCGTCTGACGCCGTCGGAAGCAGTCTTGGATGCCTCTCTGAACCGACTTTGGGCCCTCTTGGGTCGCTTCAGGGCCGTCTTGGAGTCCATCTTGGGAGTATTGGAGGCCTCTTGGGCCGTCTTGGGGCCCTCTTGGAGCCGTCTTGGAGGCTTCTTGGGCCGTCAGGGGGTCATCTTGGAGGCCTTTGGAGCCATATTGGGGCGATCTTGGAGGCCTCTTGGGCCGTCTTGGGCGTCGGAAGGCCGAAAAGAAGCAAATGCCAAAATCCTGCAAAAGCAAATGGAACGTTGATGATTTTGGCCTCTTCGGGCCCTATGGAGGACCTCTTGGAGGCCTCTTGAGCCGTCTTGGAGGCCTCGTGGGGGCCTCTTGGGCCGTCTTGGAGGCTTCTTGGGCGGACTTGGACACATCTTGGACCCTCTTGGGCCGTCTTGGAGGCCATCTTGGACCATCTTGGGCGAATTCTGGACGCTTCGCGTATCCCCACCAGCCCATCCAGGAACAATGCCCAGGAGGGCTGACAGGAGAAGGGAGGAAGAGACGCACATAGTGAAACAGCGCGGGCAACAACACTGAATTTGTTAATCTGATCTGCCCTGGCCCGTGTCGGTGTGGCCCGTCTCAATTGACCCCCGCACTGAAGTTTAAGATGGAAAGCAGTGCAAGACACGCCGTGGTGTTCCCTGTGGTAAACGTCTCTGGCGCAGATTAGAGTAGCATGCCGATGGACATCCTTGACCTTACCCTTCGCACTGCTTTGTATCTTAAACTCGCGTGCGGCTGCTGGTGCTGGTGCTGGTGCTGTTGCTGGTGGCGGTGGTGGTAGTGCTGTTGCTGGTGCTGCTGCTTGTGGTGCTCCTGCTGGTGGTGGTGGTGCTGCTGGGGCCATCTTGGGGGTAGCAGGAAGAAGAGGAGGAGGAGGAACACAGGAGAAGGAGGAGGGGGAAGAGGAGGAGAAGGAGCAGGAATGCGGGACGAGGAGGATGATGATGATGAGGAGGAGGAGGAGGAGGAGGAGGGAAGAGGCAAGAGGAGGGGGAGGAAGGAGCGGACGATGATAAGGACAAATACAAGTTGGGCGTTTGGATACGTGGTGGTGAGGGGCTCTTCGGGGACTCGTAATGCCGTCTTGGCGCCATATTGGGGCTGTCTTGGGGTCCTCTCAGGGCCTTGTTGGGGCCCTCTTGGGGCTCTTTTGGGGCATCTTGGGGGCCTCTTGGGGCTTTTTATTGGGATCTGGGAGACCTCTTGGGGTCATCTCGCCCCCATTGTTCAAACAGAGGGGGGGCTCTTAATTCGCCCTCCCCCCCCTCCTCGGAAGCCCAAACAGGGCGTCTTGGTCCCCTCTTGGGCCGCTCTTGGGCGCTCTTGGGGCCGTCTTGGGGCCCTCTTGGGCCACGAATTTCGGCCACGATCGCAGGACAACCCTGCGGGGGCTTGATGTGTCGTCGTCACGTTTGGCGTCGCCCGGGAGCGTGCTGCACGGCCGTGCACGTTCGCGAATAACTGCCCTAATTTCCGCCCCTCTTTTCCTCCTCCTTTCTCCTCCTCCTCCGTGGCCGGCGTCCTGCCGCGGCCACTTAGCTAGCAACCCAGTTTCGCTGATCGTATCCTCGGGCCTGCGGCCGGCGCAGGGGGAGGGGAAAATACTTCTCTTGTAGCGTGAGCAGGCTCCCTTTCAGGCCACGGTTCACTTCATGAGTTTGCCTATCGCAGGTCGGCTCTTGGGGTGCTCTTGGTTTGCCTGGCGAGTCTTTCAATCACATGGCGGCTGAGGTTGTGTAAGTGATATACAAGTCATTTGCTTGAAAAAAAAAGTCTTGGGGCCCTCTTGGGCGTCTCTTGGGGCTCTCTTGGGCCATCTTGGGGCTATCTTGACGCCTCAAGAGCCCATCGGAAGCGAAAAGGCGAGAAGGCAAACACCATTTGTTTTCCTCAGGTATTGGAGCAATTTTGGCCTCTTGGGGGGGTCCTTGGAGGGCTCGGACGGCACTTGGAACTGTCTTGGAGCCGTCTTGGAGCCTCTTGGATGCGTGTCGGAGGCTATCATGAGCCATCTTGAGGTATGTTGGGCCATCTTGGAGGCCATCTTGGGCTCTCTGAGGCCCTCTTGGATCCATCTTGAGCCAAAAAGGACCCTCTGACACCTCGCGGGGGAGCCCGTCCAGACGCAGGAGGGGGGGAGGTAAACCTCCCGAGCAGGGAAAGGAAGGAGGTTGGAAAAGGAAACGCTCTAGACCACCTGCGCCCAGAGGGCTGGTGGGACTTGGAGGCCATCTTGGCCGTCTTGGAGGCCATCTTGGGCCATCTTGGAGCCATCGGGAGCGGACAAAATCCTTGCAACCACATCTGGGCAAGCATTCCGGGTGGCGGGCGCAGCGGACCGAACCCCAGTGGGAGTTCTTTTGGAAAAGAACCAAAACCAAGCCCTCAGAAGTCTAGCACGCCAGGCGCCCTTGTGGCAAGACCACGGGCGGCAGCTTAAGCTGTCTGCGGCCAGACCTGCCACCGTGCCAGCTCAGAATTTTTGGTGGCGGCTGTTCGAATCGATGATGATGACGATGGTGGTGATGGCCATCAGAGGATGAGGATTAGGGGAGGAGGAGGAGGATTATTGTGGTGGACGAAGAGAAAATCATGACGGCGATGATTACGAGGACGACGACGACGACGACGACGGCGACGCCGACGACGATGATGATGACGACTATGATGATGCTGATGCTGATGCTGATGCTGCTGCTGCTGATGATGGCGCTGATGATCATGACGACGATAATGATGCTGATGAGGATGATGAGGAGGAGGAATCGGAGGATGCGGAGGAGGAGGAGGAGGAGGATGACCAGGACGAGGACGAGGACGAGGACATTAGTGATGATGAGGTGGAGGAGGAGGAACAAAGCCGTCATCTCCGCGTGGATCGCCCCGCGATTGTTTGCCTCCATCAGAGATTTACTCTCAGAGATGAGGCAGACTAAAAGGCTAAAGCTCTGAAATCAGGCCGATCAGCTTCTGCCAAGCGGTTGTTCAGAGGACGACCGTCTTGGGGATCTCTTGGAGCCGTCGTGAGGCAGTCTTGGGCCGTCCAGCGATGCTCTTAGGCCGTCCTGAGTCCCTCTGGAGGCCCTCGTGGGCCAGCTTGAGGCCCGCTTGGATCCGTCCTGAGCCGTCCGGGTACCCTCTTGGGCCGTCTTGAGGCCGTCTTGGAGGCCTCTTAGGCTATCGTGAGGCTCTCTTGGGCCGTCGTGTGCCCATCTTGGAGACCACTTGGGCCGTCTTGAGCCGACGGAGGCCCGAAAAGACGAGAATGCGAACAACTTTCAAGAACCAAAGGCGATCAATGATTTTAGCCTCAGCAGGCCTTGGTGGAGGTTATCTTGGAACTCTCTTGGGCCGTCTTGACGGCCTCTTGGACCTTCTTGAGGCCATCTTGAGCCGTCTTGGGGTCATCTTGGGCTGTCTTGGAAGCATATTGGGCCATCTCGGCGGCCTTGGTGGCCTGCCAGGTCCGTCTTGGCAGCCATCTTGAGTATCGTGGACGCCATGGAGAGCGCCAGAGAGGCGTCGGGGAATCCAGGGAGCCTCGGGAATGGCTGTTCCAGCGGCGGGGCGCAAGTGACGACGACGACGACGACGACGACGACGACGACGACGACGACGACGACGACGACGACGACGACGACGACGACGACGACGACGACGACGACGACGACGACGACGACGACGACGACGACGACGACGACGACGACGGGGGGGGGCGGTGCATGTGCGTGTCCGGCCACTTGGAAGATCACAGAAGCCATACCAGACAGCACTTGGCATTCTACCACGCCTCAAGGTGCCATGGGGCACGGTGGCGGATCGTCCTGGACGTCGATATTGTGGTGGTCTCTTGCGGCATCCGCCCCCGTGATGAGTTGGCAAAAGGATGCGGCCTAGAGCTTGGTGGCCGGGGCGGTGTCAAGGTTGACAGTGGACTTCGCACCGCAGACCCGTCAATCTACGCCATAGGTGAATGCGCTTCGATCAACGGCAACTTCTGCTACGGTCTCTGGGCCCCTGGTGTCGAGCAGGCTGAGGTAGTGGTGAAGAATCTAGTGGATGGTCCAGGATCAGCCGAGTACGCTTCCAGCGATCTTAGCACGAAGCTCAAGCTCTTGGGTGTTGACGTAGCGTCCTTTGGTTCTCACAACGACTTCTTCTTCAAGCGCTGGTTCGACGACAAGGATCCCGAGGTCATCTCTTTGGAGTGTTCCAACCCATTGACGGGCTCTTACAGGAAGCTTTGTTTCAACTCGGATGGCACCAAGCTCGTGGGAGGTCTCTTGGTCGGCGACGCCAAGGATTACACCAAGCTTCTGCAGCTGAGCAAAAAGGACGACCTGGGCGATCTCGATCCCGAGAGCCTCACCTACCAGAGGCCGCCTCCGGGGGATGGCGGCGCTGCGCCTGCGGACGGCGGCGATGGCACCGGCCTAGCCGACGACGACTTGGTCTGCACGTGCATT
The DNA here is from genome assembly GCA_963575745.1 of Prorocentrum cordatum. Lineage (NCBI taxonomy): Eukaryota > Dinophyceae > Prorocentrales > Prorocentraceae > Prorocentrum > Prorocentrum cordatum. The sequence goes on along the minus strand of CAUYUJ010018349.1, from coordinate 308,181 downwards.
GGGCTGTCCAAGGCCGACGTCGCGAAGGCCATCATCGATAAGGAGGCCACAACGATCCCGCTACTCAAGAAGGCCTGCAAGGTAGGCACGGGATGCGGTGGTTGTGTCACGCCTGTGGGCGCGGTCCCCAAGATCCTCGCAGCCACGCTGAAGAAGCTTGGGAAGACGGGCCCTATTGGGATTTGTGCCCACTTCCCTTACAGCCGTAAGGAGCTCTTCGACATTGTCAGGATCAAGAAGCTGAAGACCTTCCCGGATGTGCTGAGCGCGGTGGGAAAAGGCAACGGCTGCGAGCTCTGCAAACCCATCTTGGCGTCCATCTTGGGTGGTCTCTGGAACGAGCACATCCTAGATAAGGGCCGGGACGAGATCCAGGACACGAACGACAGGTTTTGCGGAAACATCCAGAAGACGGGAACGTATTCCGTGATTCGTTGGCTTATGTCGCCCCGCCGACCCTAGGCCCTTCCTCCCTTCCCTTCCCTTTCCCCCCTCCCCACTCGAATGAACTTGTGTGAAGAGTGTGGTGGAGAAACGAAAGAAACGAGAAGAAGGAAGAGCTTGGACAGTCTTGGAAGCCATCTTGGGCATCTTGGAAGCTTTTGGGAGCGCCAGGGACGCGTCGATCCTCGATTCTAGAGTCCCCGGACAAGTTCGGAGCAACGACGACGACGACGACGACGACGACGACGGCGACACCGCCGAGTAAATCTTCGAGAGGACTCCTTCCGGGGAGGGCCAGGGGCAAACATCTAGGGAGGGTGAGTGTACGAAAATCTAGGGAGGGCTAGGGCGCTGAATGGGGACTAGGGGCTAGGGAGGGGTAGGGAGGGCTAGGGAGGGCCAGTGTGGGGAAAGCTAGGGAGGGCTTGGGGGGGAGGGCAAGAGGCTAAGGAGGGCTGGGGAGAGCCAGGGATGGCTCGGGCTGAGGCTCGTGCTAGGGCTCGGGGTCTGTCTCGGGGCCGAGTTCGGAAGAGGTCCGGCGTTCCCGGATCATATATCATATATTGTCTTTCATAAAGCTAGAATCCACGTATTCCCCCAGCAGTGCTTGCAGTAAGAGGTTCCTAATCTTTTGTTCGCCATAAGTGAGGCTGGCAGCACGCGCATTCGGAACAATCGGGGGGTGGCAACCCCCCTCAATGATCGGGGGGGTGGCCCGATCGGTTGTGGCGACGGAGGCTCCTCCGAGCGCTCCTGCGCGAGGTCTTCAGAGGCGTCAAGATGCTAAGATGCTCCTGCGCGAGGTCTCCGGAGACTCCACACGGTCTGATCAGATGCCGAAGCCGGCCTCAAGACGGCTCACGAGGCCGCTAAGGTGCCCTCAAGAGAATCCCCAAGAGGGTTTTAGGAGGCAGAACACGTGGATTTTCTGTTGGTTTCTGAAGAATTCTTTACGCTTCGCGTATCCCCACCAGCCCATCTCACAGCAGCAACTCTCGCGAAGCATGCCGACAGTCGTGTTTTTCAGGCGTGTGTCCGCTTGGCCCCGCATATCTCCCCTGTTCCTCCTTCCTCCCGCCTCCTTGTACATCCTCCTTGTGAGGGGAGCGGGAGAAGGACGAGGCGGAGGAGGAGGGAGAGAAAGCGCTCCTCGTGATTTGAGTCGTTTGGGGTTTCTCGTCCTGGTGTGAGTCGTTCGGGCTGGTGTGAGTCTTCGTCCTGGTGTGAGTCGTTCGGGCTTCTCGTGGTGTGAGTCGTTCGGGGCCCGCGTCGTGGTGTGAGTCGTTCGGGCTCCTCGTGGTGTGAGTCGTTCGGGCGCCTCGTCCTGGTGTGAGTCGTTCGGGCCCCTCCTTGTGGTGTGAGTCGTTCGGGCTCTTCGTGGTGTGAGTCGTTCGGGCCCCTCGTCCTGATGTGAGTCGTTCGGGCTCCTCGTGGGGCCTCTTGGGGGCCTCTTGGAGCCTCGTGGGGCCTCTTGGGGGCCTCGTGGGGGCCTCTTGGGGGCCTCTTGGAGGCCTCTTGGGGCCTCTTGGGGGCCTCTTGGGGGCCTCTTGGGGGCCTCCTGGGGGCCTTTTGGAGCCTCTTGGGGCCTCTTGGGGGCCTCTTGGGAGCCTCTTGGGGACCTCTTGGGGCCGCTTGGGGGCCTCTTGGGGGCCTCTTGGAGGCCTCTTGGGAGCCTCCTGGGGGCCTGGGGCCATCTTGGGGCCTCTTGCGACCTCCTCAGAAGCGCAAATGAGCGCTGGCCCCTGAGAAGGACAAAATGAACCCAAAACCTTCGTAACGTGAAGGATTTTGCTATGAAGGAAGAGGAACGCGGCCCCCGGAGAAGGCCAAAATGGGGCCGAAACCGTAGTAGAATCAATGATTTTGGCTTCCAAGAAGAGGAGGTGATTTTTTCTCCGTCCCCCCGTCGGGGCCAGAATCCTCGTGAGGGGTGTCGTTTTTTTAGCCCTCCCAGGAGTCGAAATTGACCCCCTTGACGACCCGCCGGACTCCCTCTCCAGGCCCAGGGGGAGGGGGTAGGGGGAGGGGTAAACCCTTCCCCGAAGGGGAAGAAGGGGGGTAGGGGGGTGGAGAACAGAGAGAGCTCTCTAAACCACTCACGCCCAAAGGGCTGGTGGGATTACAAGTCCGTTTTTGCCAGGTTCGGCGATGTCAACATCCAGAGTGGGACGGACCTGACGAATCAGCATACCGCCTGGTACCTGGGCATGGCGTTTCCGTTCACGCTGCCGCGTGCTGTTGGCGGATACGACGTCCCGCACCAACCTCGTTGGCGTCGACCAGAGACGAAAGATCTCCCAACTCCACGTGGGCTTCTGCACAGGTGGCTGGAGCCGTCAGTGGGCGTAGCCCAGCGGAAGCTACCGAACGCGCATTTTGCAATGGGGCCAGCGACCACAGTGAGGTTGTTCGATCTCACGCGCGGCTTGCCGCAGCGGATTGAAGGCCAGTTCCGACGCACTTGGGGGTTTGCGCCGGCCTTGTGGAATCTTTATTTTCGTGAACGCGTCAATCTCGGAGCAAGCTTGAGCATCAAGAGAGAACGTTTGCAAGGCCAAAGCGCAGAGAGCGTGGAGACTGACGCTGCCATTGCCGCTGCCGATTTACTCCAGAAGCTCGAGAAGGGTTACTACACGTTACCCGATGGCAGACGCCGAAAGATCAACAATGATGCCAGTAAGCTGATTTTCGCAGTCGGCCTCGGCAATCTGCAGCGGCGACTCTTAGCTGATTTCCGCTTTCGATGCCGGGCCATTCCAGGCACGCAAGGGATTCGGACGAAGATTGGGCACCTGGGGATCTGGGCTTGCGTGAATTATGGGAATGACATATTCTGTACTATTTCCCCAGGAGAGCGGCACAATTATCTAGCGCTCAGGCTCAGCAGGTACCGCCAGGACGATCCCTTCGTTGCAAGCGAGAGCAGGAGACAGCAGTGGGCAAGAAGCGATTCGCCGAGCCTGGAGCCGTCGCCAGAGGACGAGTTTGAGGTCCACATTCCTGGATATGACACGCGTCGCTTGTTCCTCGCAGAGGACCCCTTGGCCGCCTCCAACGCATTCTTCGTGCAGATCCGCACGGTCTTGGCGACGATGCTCGGAGTGCGCATGTGCCCTCGCTGTCCGCAGCGCTCTGAGTCTGGATCGCCGTGTCAGGACGCCCTGGGCAGCAGCGCTGAAGCCATGGGAGGCATTGCTGGGCGCGTGGACGCTTTGTTCGGCGCCGTGGAGGCTCAGAAAACGACGGGGGGGCTGCATGATCATTTTTTCATGTTCGTTCAGCGCCTGCGCCAGTTCGCCACACTGAAGGAGATCGCGCAGAAAATCGAGGAAGGTCTCGTGAATGCGACGGAGCTGAAGCATTTCCTCGGGCAAATATGTCGTGAGAGATACCCCGACGTGGACCAATTTGCTAGAGAGGGAACTTCGCTGGAGCAGAACTTCCCGACATACTCGGAGTCGTCCGAATGCTCTGGATCGTCAGCGTGGGGGGAGTTGAAATTGGGCCGCTTGCCTCGGTTTTTGTATGATGACGCGCGAGCTGGTCCGCGCTCGCCCGCGCAGGGGGCTCCAGGGGGAGCTCAGAAGCTCGGCCTGAACTGCGACGACGCCACTTTCAAGAGGAAGTTCAACGGCGCTCTACAGTATTTCATGCGTCGGTGCCAGCGCCGCATTCATCGACTGGTGATGGATTCGAAGACCAATCAGGAGAAGCGTTCGGTGCCCAACGCCTGCGCCTCCAAGAAGAACAAAAGAGAGTGCAAGCACGAGGCGCCGTGGACCAACAGAGTGTCTCCCGAGTGGATGACGGCGCCGCTGTTGGTTTGCAAGGGCATCGCCAAGAAGTTCACTTTGCGCGCAAGCGGAGTCCGAAATTGGCTGGGGCAAATACTCGGACTACGCAATGAGGAGTGGCTGAACGGGTGCATGCCGGGCCTGTGCGTCGCTTTTGCAGGGGGCAACAGTGACGTGAAACCCAATGACCGACTGCCGATCATCGAGCAAACGCATGAGACTTGCTGCAAGAAGAAACGCTGCATCATGAAGAAACAGAGTCTGGGGAGAGCCACTCGAGCAATTCAGCGCACGCAGGTAGTTACGAATGGACATTTCGGGGGATACATTGGCAAGCGACAGCCTGCGGGCACTTTGGAGACCAAGAAATGCGTAGACAAGCTGTTTACCTTGAGGGCGAAGATACAGGGCAGGGGGAAAGCGGCGCAGCTCAGAGCAAGCAGCGGGAGACTGATAACGGAACTCGAGATGAACAGCACGTGCCGAGGCGCCGTGGAAGTGTGCAACCTGTGTTGTAATCTGGACCAGAGCGACCTTCTGAAGGCAGAGTGCATTCGGACCTTCCACGAGCATACGATTGATGGGCGGGCGTGGATGAACAAGTTGGAAACATCTCAGAATGGGTCGCAGATGAAGGGCAGCAGCGTGACGACGCACGCGCCGCCGGCTCGCAAACCTCACGTGAGAACAGACCGATCGAGAGTGAGCGAGTTCGGCGCCTACGGATTTCGCCCTGTGCAGCACCCTTGGAAGTTGTTGTCGGCGCATGAGTTCTTGCGGCAGTGGAGGTGCGAACCACTACTAGTTCCGACGCACTACTTGAACCGCAACCTGGCACCGCGAACTGCGCGGACAAAAGAAGACCAACAATTAATCAGGAGCAAACAGTACAAGGATGGGGAAGTCGCCGCCGAGCCTGGAGAGCATTACATAGCAGTGACACCCGAGGCCGACGAGTATTTCGTGTTTCCGCAGGACGCAGGTGTCTTCTGCCACTCATGGGTTCTGGTCAGGAAAGCGAGGGCGGACGTGGTGGTCATCGAAGGCTTGCCCATGCCCAGCGTACACAAAAGTTCTACGTACAACGCTCAGTATTGCAGTTTATTTTTCCGTCCCTGGACGCTCTATGGAGGAGACGTGACTGTGCCTCACCTGAGCATGTTGGGGATGGAGTTAACGGTACTGCGGCATTGGCAGGAGGCCCAGCACCAGTCGCCCCAAGTTCGAGCGTCGTGTAGGCTGACCAAGAAGACAGCCTCAACAGGGACACCATCGACGTTGGACAGCGTATCCTGGAAGACCGCCTGGGACGAGTACGTGCGCGGGAACGTGGTCAGCCAGGCAGCGGCGAAACTCATCCAGAGTTTCCTGCTGAATACGATGGCGTCGTCGGGCAAGGCGGCAGATGATCAGAGCGAGGCAGATGCGTCGGAAGAAGAGCAATATATGCCTCTGCTGAACCTCCCTGGTGCAACGTTTCAACAACTGCTCCAATCGGCTAAAGAAGAGGACAGCCTCGGCGAGAAGTGGACCGCCTCGGCGAAAGCGAAGGTGAAAGCTTCGGAGAGCAGCCGAGTGAAGAAAAGTGCCCGACTGCACGAGTATGAACAAAGCCACCGCATCGGAGAGCGAGTGTGGAAGACGGAACCCTCTGGCGTCGAGGCTGGAGACCGTGCATGTCCGGGACATATCTTCGAGGATGCGTACCAGGACCACATCGCAGCTATATCCGCAAGTGGCACGAGCCAAAAGGCACACGATGCTCCCTTCGACGAGAAGCGGGATGCTGCTGCTTCGTTCAACCCTGCAGGGAATGGCTTCACCAGCATCGACAAAGCGTTTGCTTCCATATTGGCGAGCTCGAAGATCCCGAACATGAAACAGCGCCAGTTTCTCGAACACTTTGTTCGACGTTTGAAGATTGAGTGGCTGGAGAAGCAGCAGGGCAACGTGAACCATAATTCCGAGGAGCCTCTGCTGGACGTAGTGCACGGATTTCCGGGCACGGGAAAAAGTGCCGTCATTGGCTGGACGCGGTACTTAATGGAGGAAGGTCTCGGTCGGGAGCACGGCGTTCAGTTCGTGTGCTTGGCGTTTCAAAATGCCATGGCGGCGCAGATCAACGGCCACGCCGTGCACCACTGGAGCGGCATCCCGGCGCGGAACGACGACGGGAATGCCACGGGCGACAGGCACAAGCAGTCCATGAAGTGCGGGGCCCTGCGCGTGATCATCATCGACGAGGTCCCGAGGGCACCGAACGAGTCACTCCATGGAGTACATCGTTGAGTGCCTTCGACGTGGTGTGAGTCGTTCGGGGTCCTCGTTTGTGGATTGTTGGGGCTCTTCCTCGTGGTGTGAGTCTTTCGGGCCCTTCGTCCTGGTGTGAGACCTTCGAGCTCCTCCTGGTGCGACTCGCGTTGGAGTTCGTGATCGTGTGAGTCGTTCGGGCCCCTCGTCCTGGTGTGAGTCGTTCGGGCTGCACGTGGTGTGAGTCGTTCGGGCTCTTCGTCACCTCCAACGGCGGCATCTGGGCAAATTCTGATGATTCTCTAGTGCCCCCCGGGCGTCTCGATGTTTGCAAGACCTGTCGAGGCAATGAGCATAGCTCAGCGCACACACAAGAAGATATATGTTCTGTATGCAACATTTCTTGGTGAGCATGATGTCCGCGGAGCTGCTGGGCACCCTGGAACGAGTGGTCAGCGCCGCTGTCCGTGCGAGGGGCACGTACAAGAAGAGGGCGGGGGAATTGCATCGCGCCTTCGGGGGAGTGAACGTGGTCATGCGCGCTGATTTTTGGCAGTTGCACCCCGTGACGGGCACTTTTCTGGCATCCAACCCTCTGGGCGTGCCCGCAGGGTGCGCGCGCCGCGCGTTGGGGCTGTTCTGGCAAGACGGCGTCGATAGCGTGCGATCTTTCTGGCAATTGACCGAATTGATGAGGTGTGACGATGCATGGTACAACTCGTTTCTGGGCCAGTGCAGAGTTGGAAATCTCAGCATGGAGGACTACAGCTACTTCCACGGGCTCCCGACGTTGACGTCCCCGAGCGCGGGTAAGTGCGTTTGCAACGACGACGTGGTGGACGACCCAGCACTGGGCCCGTATCGCAAGATTTGGGGGGGGGGCGCTTCTCAGGAGGGTGCGCCGACATGGCGGCGTTTCTGAACTCGCCAGAGAGCGAGTGCGAAGAGTGCCGTGCGGAGCGAGGCAAGAGACACAGGGTTCTGACCGACGCTGACTCGCTGGCGCCAGAGCGTCGCATGAACCCATTCAGCGGCGCACCTGCTCTGTACACCTTCAGCGTGCCCAGGTACTTCGCGACGAACCTCCGCGCGAGGGAGTTTGCCAAGCAGAAGAACGTGCAGCTCTCGTGGTGCTACGCTCGAGATGTGCCGCTGCATCCAGGAGATCGCGATTTGCCGAAGGAGAAATTGGAGGAGGAGTTGTTCTCCTGGCTGAAGAGGCACGACCAGGAGACGGGCAACATTCCGAGCATCTACCCATTGGCCAAAGGCATGCCCATTCGGTTGACGGACAACGTCGATCGAATCAGACAACTCTACAGACACCGAAAGGGAGTGATTTACGGATGGACTCTGGCGCCTGATTGCATTCCCCAGGAAATCGATGGTGAGTTCATATTGGATAGGTTGCCCTTGGTGATCTACATCCATTTCCCAGAAGCACAATGGACAATAGGGAAGCTGCCACGGGCGTATACCCGTTGAGGCGAAGATCCAGGACCTGGAAAGTCGACAAGCACACGGGCATCGAAGCTCGACGCACGGGCTTCTGGATTCTCCCCGACTTCGCGTCCACCGCTCACATGATCCAGGGGGCGACGTTGGAAGCGGCATTCGCGGACCTGCAGCATTGGTCCAGCAGGGCGTCCATGACCGCTCAGATTGCTGCCTACGTATGCTTGTCCAGAGTGAAGCGATTGTCAAACATCTGCGTCATGCAGCCGTTCTCCACTTTTCTGTTCGGCCTCGGCAACCCAGTGGGGCCCGAGCGACTGATGCGGAAGCTGTCTGGCCAGATCACAGCAGACGATGCGATCCATGAATGGAGTACGCTTGATGACGAGGCCGCTGAGTGTGAGAAGATGGACCCCATGGCGAGGCAGCACCTGTGCGCCTGCTGCTACCTCAAAGGGAAGCACGAGTACATGCTCGACGCTCGCGACTTCGGCATGAAAGCAGCCGCCGACTTCTACGAGAAGTACGTGTCGCAAGGGAGGTGGACGAGATGCACGGACTGCGCGCGCGAGAGCTGCCCAATGCCTTGTCCGTCTGCGCGGGCGCCCGAGGCTTCCCAAGGGGTGGCCGATGGCAACGCTCCAAGGAGAATCCCGCCATATCATTCAATATGCAAGCGGTGTGTGGAACGTGATGACTGGAAGAAGAGCCTGACCCCGCAGAGCCACGGGTGCGTTGCTTGCAAAGATGTTTTTGCCGAAGGTGTGTGGGGCCCGAATATTATGAAACATCATCGGTGTGCCGATGGAGACCTCGTGTGCCCTGGCTGCGCAGAGAAAGGGTTCGCGCCCGGCAACATCGAGGAGCACCAGTGCGAAGATTGCTTGGAGCACTTGGGCAGCCTCGCGTTCGACAAGTACGTGTTGTACAACGCGAAGAGGCAAGAGAAGTCCCGTTTGGTGTGTCTGGACTGTCAGACGAAGCTGCGGTGTTGGAAATGTACAACGGTGTATGAGCTGAAGTACTGGTCGAAGTCTGAACGCAAGAATCACGCGTCTTCACAGGGCGCAACTTTGGTCTGCAAAGCATGCCGTGCTCTGGGATTCGACCCGTCGGACCTGCAGACGTACATGTGCAATGTGTGCTCTTGCAGGTTCGGCGCCCGTAAGTTCAACCAGACGCTCCTGCAGAACCACAAGAATTTCAATCGCAAGAAACTACAGTGCAAGGAGTGCGTCGCTGACACGGACGAACGAGTGCGCCACCTGCGCAAAGCGCTGCAGAAGAGCAAGCGAAAGTGCAAGTGCCATTGCCGCATTCACCAGGCCCAATGCCCGCTGACCCCCGTCTTTTTCGGAGAGAAACGCTGGCCGGGCAGCGACGGAGCGATGTCCGCCGACGACCGAAAGTTCTTGGACGAGTTGCAACCGATTCCCGAATGGTGGGGCCTGGGGGCGATGATGTACGGCGCGGAGCGCGTCGTCTCAGTCTTACTACTGGCGTACGGCAGTGGGCTCCGATGGTGTATGCTCTGTATTGCACGACTGTCGAGTGCACTTCTTACCACTATGGCTCTGGGTAGAGCGAGTCGGGACACGGGATGTTGCCTCAACTCAGCTTCTGTTCGTGGGTTCTCTGGTGCTGGTTTCTGTATTCTGTAATGGTGCTGGTTATTCAGCTCAGGTGATGGTGCTGGTTATTGTACTCGCCGGTATTGCCTCTTATTCTTGGTGATTGCTGGGTTCCTTCGGGTGTCCGGCACTGGGCTGGCATGGTGTGCAGTCTCTCGTGCGTCGGTTCTCTGGTATTGATTAGTGTACTCCGTGATGGTGCTGGTTACCCTGTTCTGGTGGGAGTGCGGGTGTCTGTACTCAGTGATGGTTCATTGGTGAGATGACGTTTGGATACACGCGATATGACTTGTGGGAGGAACACGTTCGGCATTGGACTCCGATGGTGTATGCTCTGTATTGCGCGACTGTGGAGTGCACTTTTTACCACTATGACTCTGGGTAGAGCGAGTCGGGAGACGGGATGTTGCCTCAATTGAGTTTCTGTTCGCGGGTTCGCTGGTACTGATTTCTGCATTCTGTACTGGTGCTTGTTATTCTGCTGAGGTGATGGAGCTGGTTTCTGTACTCGCCGCGATTGCCTCTTAGTATTGGTGATTGCTGGGTTCCTCCGGGTGTTGGCAGTGGGCTGAGATGGCGTGTAGTCTCTCGTCCAGTACTGGGAGTACCTTGTGATACACCGCTGCATCAGTGATGGGTGGTATCGCTACTTTGCCACACTGGGATATCAGGCAGTTCTAGCCGTGGGTGTGGCCGCTGCCACGGTGCAGTGGATTCGTTCGGTGCTCTCCTCCTGGTGTGAGTAGTTCGGGTCCCCCCTCCTGGTCAGAGTCGTTCGGGCCCCTCCTCGATGTGTGAGTCGTTCGGCGAAGGGCCCAAACGACTCACACCAGGAGGAGCCCGAACGACTCACACCAGGGCGAGGGGCCCCACCGACGCACACCATGTGCATTCTGATCCAGGACGTGCGCACTCGGAGTTCCGTGATTCTACCCTTGTCGAACTGAAATCCTGTCGACGACTGTCGAGTGCACTTCTTACCACTACGACTCTGGGTAGAGCGAGTCGGGAGACGGGATGTTGCCTCAATGGAGTTTCTGTTCGTGGGTTCGCTGGTACTCGTTTCTGTATTCTGTACTGGTGCTTGTTATCCTGCTGAGGTGATGGTGCTGGTGACTGTACTCGCCGCTATTGCCTCTTAGTATTGGTGATTGCTGGGTTCCTTCGGGTGTCCGGCAGTGGGCTGAGATGGTGTATAGTCTCTCGTCCAGTACTGGGAGTACCTTGTGATACACCGCTGCATCAGTAATGGGTGGTATCGCTACTAGCCGTGGGTGTGGCCGCTACCACGGTGCAGTGGATTCGTTCGGTGCTATCCTCCTGGTGTGAGTAGTTCGGGTCCCCCCTCCTGGTCAGAGTCGTTCGGGCCCCTCCTCGATGTGTGAGTCGTTCGGCGAAGGGCCCAAACGACTCACACAAGGAGGGGCCCGAACGACTCTCACCAGGGCGAGGGGCCCCACCGACGCACACCACCTGCATTCCGATCCAGGACGTGCGCACTCTGAGTTCCGTCATTCTACCCTTTTCGAATTGAAATCCTGTCGACGACTGTCGAGTGCACTTCTTACCACTACGACTCTGGGTAGAGCGAGTCGGGAGACGGGATGTTGCCTCAATGGAGCTTCTGTTCGTGGGTTCGCTGGTACTCGTTTCTGTATTATGTACTGGTGCTTGTTATTCTGCTGATGTGATGGTGCTGGTTACTGTACTCGCCGCTATTGCCTCTTATTCTTGGTGATTGCTGGGTTCCTTCGGGTGTCCGGCAGTGGGCTGAGATGGTGTATAGTCTGTCGTCCAGTACTGGGAGTACCTTGTGATACACCGCTGCATCAGTAATGGGTGGTATCGCTACTTTGCCACGCTGGGCTATCAGGCAGTTTTAGCCGTGGGTGTGGCCGCTACCACGGTGCAGTGGATTCGTTCGGTGCTCTCCTCCTGGTGTGAGTAGTTGGCCCCCCCCCTTTTTGTGTGAGTCGTTCGGGCCTCCCCTCGATATGTGAGTCGTTCGGCGAGGGGCCCAAACGACTCACACAAGGAGGGGCCCGAACGACTCACACCAGGGCGAGGGGCCCCAAAGACGCACACCACCTGCATTCTGATGCAGGACGTGCGCACTCTGAATTCCGTGATTCCACCCTTGTCGAACTGAAATCCTGTCGCCTTCTGTCTTGCCTCCATCGCCGTCTGTCCCTCCTCCTCTTCCTCCCCTTCGACTCCTAGTCGTAGTAACAGTAGTAGTGGCAGTAGTAGTAGTAGTAGTAGTAGTAGTAGTAGTAGTAGTAGTAGTAGTAGTAGTAGTAGTAGTAGTAGTAGAGTAGTAGTAGTAGTAGTAGTAGTAGTAGTAGTAGTAGTAGTAGTAGTAGTAGTAGTAGTAGTAGTAGTAGTAGTAGTAGTAGTAGTAGTAGTAGTAGTAGTAGTAGTAGTAGTAGTAGTAGTAGTAGTAGTAGTAGTAGTAGTAGTAGTAGTAGTAGTCGTAGTAGTCGTAGTCGTAGTCGTAGTAGTCGTAGTAGTCGTAGTAGTAGTAGTAGTAGTAGTAGTAGTAGTAGTCGTAGTAAGTAGTAGTAGTAGTAGTAGTAGTAGTAGTAGTAGTAGTAGTAGTAGTAGTAGTAGTAGTAGTAGTAGTAGTAGTAGTAGTAGTAGTAGTAGTAGTAGTCGTAGTAGTAGTAGTAGTAGTAGTAGTAGTAGTAGTAGTAGTAGTAGTAGTAGTAGTAGTAGTAGTAGTAGTAGTAGTAGTAGTAGTAGTAGTAGTAGTAGTAGTAGTAGTAGTAGTAGTAGTAGTAGTAGTAGTAGTAGTAGTAGTAGCAGTAGTAGTAGTAGTAGTAGTAGTAGTAGTAGTAGTAGTAGTAGTAGTAGTAGTAGTAGTAGTAGTAGTAGTAGTAGTAGTAGTAGTAGTAGTAGTAGTAGTAGTAGTAGTAGTAGTAGTAGTAGTAGTAGTAGTAGTAGTAGTAGTAGTAGTAGTAGTAGGAGGAGGAGGAGGAGGAGTAGCAGTAGCAGTCGTAGTGATAGTAGTAGTAGTAGTAGTGGCATTTCCAGTATCAGCGGTCGGTCTCCTCGTGGTGTGAGTCGTTCGGGCTCCTCGTGGTGTGAGTCGGTCGGGCGCCTCCTCCTGGTCTGAGTCGTTCGGGCCCCTCCTTGTGGTGTGAGTCGTTCGGGCTCTTCGTGGTGTGAGTCGTTCGGGCCCCTCGTCCTGGTGTGAGTCGTTCGGGCTCCTCGTGGGGCCTCTTGGGGGCCTCTTGGGGGCCTCTTCGGGCCTGTTGGGCGCCTCTTGGGAGCCTCTTGGGGGCCTCTTGGGAGCCTCTTGGGGGCTCTGGGGGCCTCGTGGGAGCCTCTTGGGGGCCTGTTGGGAGCCTCTGGAGGCCTCTTGGGGGCCTCTTGGGAGCCTCTTGGAGGCCTCTTGGGGGCCTCCTGGGGGCATCTTGGGGCCTCTTGGGGGTTTCTTGCGACCTCCTCAGAAGCGCAAATGAGCGCCACCCCCTGAGAAGGACATAGTGAGCCCAAAACCTTCGTAAAATCAATGATTTTGAGAACAAGGAAGAGGAGCGCTGCCCCCTCAGAAGGCCAAAATGGGGCCAACACCGTAGTAAAATCAATGATTTTGGCTTCACAGAAGAGGAGAGGGTTTTTTCTCAATCCCCCCGTCGGGGGCAGAATCCTCGTGAGGGTCGTCGTTTTTTAGCCCTCCCAGGAGTCGAAAAAGACCCCTCCAACCACCCGCGGCCCGCCCTCTCCAGACCCAGGGGGAGGGGGTAGGGGGAGGGGTAAACCCCTCCCCGAAGGGGAAGAAGGGGGTTGGGGGATTGAGAACAGAGAAAGCTCGCTAAACCACTCACGCCCAAAGGGCTGGTGGGATTTGGGTTTCGCCTTCTCAGGTAAATGACGGCCCACGACGGCTCTGAGGGCCTCCGAAATCGCGCCAAGACGGCCAAAGAGGCCCCAAGAGGGCTACAAGACAACCCAAGAAGGCCCCAATACGTTCCGAGAAGGCCCCAGGACTGCCCAGGAGGGCCCGAAGATTGTCTAAAAGGGCCTCAATATGATTATTTACTAAGAAGGCCAGGAGAGGCCAAACTCATGTATCCGAATTCCGTTCCGCTTGGATGGCAACCATATGTTGTTCCAGTCCAGGTGTCTTCTGGCCTCCTATCCTCATCTTCCCTCCCCGCAGGGTAGGAGGCCAGAAGACAGCAGGACGGGAGCAACATATGATTGACATCCGATTTTCGTTCCGCATTCAAATGCGGAAGCCATTTACTTATCGCGTCCAGCGATAGCATGCTTGGGCCGTCCTGGAAGTCGTGTTGGGCATCTTGGACGCGCGCGCCGGAAGAACGCATTCAAGGCTATCAATGAAAAGTGGACTCCCTGTGGGCCCCTGGGGTTCCCACCCGCGTGTCAAATGCAGCCGGATCCTAGGGCAGTCCATTCACTCCTCGAGTTTGATGGCCGTCTCCGTGACTCGCTTGGGCTTCTCGGGGGCCATGGCCGGCGTCATCTTTGGCGAGAGGGTGGCCCCCGTGACGGCGGAGTACCACTTGTCAACCTCTTGGTAGGCCGCCACTCCCTCGCCATCTCTTAACCCCTTGAGCTCACCTCCTCGGTTCGGCACCTCGAGTTTCTCAGTAAGCACGCACCAGAAGTCCTCATCAAGTCGCTCGAAATCATCCTCAGCGAGCTCGTGCTCACCTTTGTCGTCGCTGTCCTGCTGTCGTAGCGCGGTGGCGTTCTCATATTCTGTTTACGCCAATCTCGCGTTGATGACCTTTAGAGTGTCCTCCTCGTCGTCTCCTGGTATAACCCCGTCAAGGGACTCGAGCCTCTTGCTCAGGAACTTCACGGCCTTTCGGTATGCAGTCTTGAGTTGCCCCAGCGCGTTTAATAATCGGTCGTTCAACTCAAGGATCTTGACCCTGTCACCCGTGAACATCTTCAGGTTTTGAAGGGCCTTAAGCTCGCTGACCGGTTTGCCGTCTCCTCCTCCTCGGTTATTGTTTCCCTTGATCGCCTCATTAAGTTTGGTCAGCTTTGTGAGGGTGGTGCTCGGCACATCTGTTTGACCCTCAAGGGTCGCCACTCGATCAACTAGCGAACGCGCGTCCCGCCCTATGACCATGGATCTGTCCGCGAAGCTCAGCATTAATGCTTTCATCTTCTCGGCCATTTGTAACATCTGGAAGGCCTCCCTGGAGTTGGGCTGCCTCATTTCGTCAGTGGTTCGTTCACCCAGGAAATTGCTGATGTCTTCGTTGCTTGCGCGTAACGCTGTTCTGACATATTCAACTGAAGTCTCCGCTCCGTAATGCTCCCGCACGCAGCACTGTAAACCTCCCCGGGTCTAGGTTGAACCTCCAGTGGTAGGTCACATGGTACTTCTTGAGCAGCGAACGCTGCTGATCCGGGTACCGCCATGGCTGACCTCGCTCCGCTACCATGCAAAATCCACGGGAGGATTTAGCGTGGCAGCTTCCTTTTGACCGCAAGGCAAGGCGCGCTTAACGATCGATACTTGAGCCAAACAGCCGCGCTGACCACACTTCACTGCTCCAACTACCCCAGTCACTTATATGTAGCACCCAGCAATTGCGGATAAGAGTGAGGGGGCGGGCGGGCCGGCGCGGCGCCCGCGACCCACCCGCCTCGCGACCCGCCCGCGACCCATCGGCCTTCCGACCAGCCTGCGCCGCGACCCACCCGCGCCGCGACCCATCGGCGCCGCAACCCACCCGCGACGCGACCCGCCCACGACCCACACGCGCCGCGACTCTCTTGTGACCCACCCGGCGCCGCGACCCACCCGCGACCCACCCGCGGCGCGACCCAGCGGCGCCGCAACCCCCAGGGATGCCCGGACACTTCTATGCAAGTGTATGGCCCGGGAATGCCCGGACACTTTATGCAAGTGTATGCCCCGGGGATGCCCGGACATTTTTATTTATGCAAATGTAGCTCTCTCTATTGCGTGGTGGTCGTCATCTTGGCGGGGGGGGAGAAGGAAAATAGCCTACACCACAGAGCCCACTCCGCACAGCCTACATCGCATAGCTTGCACCGCATAGCTTGCATCGCAAAGCTCACACCACGTAACTGACACCACCTGGCTCTCCCAAATGCAGATTCCGGTCTCCCGGGGGAGGGGCAACATCTCGCACGCCGAGCGTACCCCGAGGGGACAGCGAATTCCGCGTTGCCCAGGCGGTGACATCTCCCCGCAAGAGCTCGAGGACTTCGCCAGAATCGCCAAGAAGTACGGCCTGTGGACGAAGATCACTGGCGCACAGCGCCTGGGCATGTTCGGGGCCGAGAGACACCAGCTTCCTAGCATCTGGAAGGAGCTCGTCGACGCGGGCATGGAGTCGGGGCAGGCCTATGGCAAGTCGCTGCGGACCGTGAAGAGCTGCGTGGGGTCTACGTGGTGCCGCTACGGCCAGCAAGACTCCGTGACCATGGCCGTGATCCTTGAGAACCGGTACAAGGGCATCCGCTCTCCGCACAAGATGAAGATGGGAGTGTCTGGCTGCCTCCGGGAGTGCGCCGAGGCCCAGGGCATCGTCGTCGTCGTCGTCGTCGATCGTCGTCGTTTTCGATCGTCGTCGTCGTCGTCGTCGTCGTCGAAGTCGTCGTCGTCGTCGTCGATCGTCGTCGATCGTCGTCGTTGTCGCCGTCGTCGTCGTCGTCGTCGTCGACGTCGTCGTCGGCTGCCTCCGGGAGTGCGCCGAGGCCCAGGGCAAGGACGTCGGGCTCATCGCCACTCAGAAGGGGTACAACCTCTACGTCTGCGGCAACGGGGGTGCGAAGCCTGTGCACGCGGCTCTGCTGGGCACGGACCTCAGCGAGGAGGATCCCTCCTCTTTTTCCACCTCATCAAACCTCTCCCCGTCCTCCTCCTGCCCCTCATCCTCCTCCGTATCCTCAGGAGTGCATCAAGTACATCGACCGCACCCTGATGTTCTACATCTCCACTGCGAAGCACTTGCAGCGGACCGCCCCCTGGCTTGAGGAGCTCCCGGGAGGCATCGAGTACTTGAAGCAGGTCGTCATCGGAGACAAGCTTGGCATATGTTCAGAGTTGGAGGCACTCCTGGAGCACGCCCACTGCACCTACAAGTGCGAGTGGAAGGAAGTCGTGTACGACGCTTCGCTGGCCAAGAAGTTCCAGCAGTACGCGAATACGCAGGAAACCCAGCACACGGAGCACATAGAGTACGTCGACATGCGCCGGCAGCGCCACCCGAACGTGTACAGCCCCCCAGACGTCACGGGGCCTGCCATCTTCCGGCGGGAAAAGGCGGACGAAGGCTGGGAGTGGTTCTCAGCGGGCCCCGCCTCCTCCCCTCCATCCTGGCGAAGCAGACGACGACGACGACGGCGGCGGCGACGGCGGCGGCGACGGCGACGGCGACGGCGACGGCAACGACGACGGCGACGACGGCGGCGACGACGACGGCGACGGTGGCGGCGACGGCGGCGACGACGGCGGCGGCGGCGGCGGCGACGACGACGGCGACGATTTGAGTCTGCCGCGGGGGTCAGAACTGCAGGGGGGGCATTGCGTCAAGACGCTTGGGGCTTACACTCTGGTAGGCAACCCTGCGAGTCAAGACGAGAGGCGGCGACACTCTAGAAGTCAAGACTTTGGGCGACGAAGGTTGGTGGCGACGCTCTAGTCGCCAACACACTTGGCGAAGATACTCTCTGGCGAAACTTGGTTCTTAATTTATCCCGAAACGATAAAAAAGTGAGGCAACTTTGGCCTTGCGACCCGATCTGGAGACCATTGCCTGATTTGCCGACCACGGCCAGTTATACCCCCACGCGTAAGCCCCCAAAGGGTCCTTAACCGTTGTTGGAAAATAACTCATTGGTCCAAGTGCGGTCGTCTGCTACGCATCATCCGTGGTCCTCCTCTTCTCCTCCTCCCTCTCCTCCTCCTCTCACTTCCTCCTCTCACTTCCTCCCTATCCTCGTCCTCTTCCGCATCTTTCTTCCCTCCTCTCCTCGTCCTCCTCCTAGTCCTCTTCCTTCTCCCATTCCTCCCCTCCCCAGATAACCTCCAGGCAGCAGCAAGAATGAAGAGAACGCGAACATGAGAAGGCGGCAGGGGCCTGATGAGAGGAAAGCTGGATGAGAGAGCAGAGGAAGGGAACTGAGGAGCAAGAGGCGGGAGCAACGATGGCAATCGGCTGGGGCGAAAAGAGAGATGACGATGACGTCGGCGACAAGGAGGATGGCGCCATGTCAGTCCTCGGGCGAGGATCGCCCGCTCTCTCTTCCAGCTCGGCCGTCGCACCGCAGCGCAACCGCTGCAGTGCCCGCGCCCACTCGCAGAGCAGTGGGCCTGCTTCGAGGCCAGCACCCCGAGAGAGCCCCACTCGACCCTCGGGACTTCAAAGCTAAAAGGGCCCCCCCGAGCCACCTCCCAGTACACGTGTGTTTGTTTAGGTGTGTGTGTCTAGGTGCAATGTAATCTAGCTATCGGGTTGTAGGGTGGTTCTTAGGCGTAGACGGTGCGCGCGTGCGTGCATGTGTGTGTGAGTGTGTGCTAAGGCGTGTCCGAATGAGCCCTGTTAATTTCACATGCGTGTGAATGTGCGTGCAGTCTTCTCTCAGGTGCCCCCCACATGTTGCCCCCTAGTGGCTCAAGGAGGCCCGCGAAAGAAAAAGGGCCTCTAACGCCTGGCGCGCTTGAGGCCCGCGGGCTTCGCCCCGCCAGCGCTTGCAGCGCCGCGCTTGGGCGCGCCCGCCTTGCTCGAGGCGGCCGCCTCCGAAAGCGCACCCGCCTTCACCGCCGTCACCTTGCTCTCCGTGGTGGCCGCCGCGCCCACCGCCTGCTTCTTCACGTCGGGCGCGTGGAAGCTGCTCGGCGCGACGCTGCCGCTGCGCTTGCCACCGCCACCGCCGCCACCGTTTGCCTGACCAGCAGCGGGCTTGGCCACCGACTCGCCATCGGCGATGGCGTCTCCCACCTGGCCTGGGCGGAGCTCCGCCGCGATGGCCTCGAACTCCTTCCAGAAGCCCGCTGGCACGTCGCGGTGCTTCTCCGACTTGGAGTACTTCTCCAAGTACTCTGTGGCGTCCTTGGGCCCCGTGGGGCTCGTCCTGAGCCTCGCCAGCATGCTCTGGCCGCGCGTCATCGTCACCACCTGCAGCGCCTTGCCCTGCATGGCGAGCACGCCCGCGCAATGCGCATCGCCACGGGCACGCCAGCCGAGCATCAGCCAATGCAGATGAGGGTAAGCGTGAGGAGATGAATAAGGGAAGATCCCACATCCATCTCTCCACGCTCACCCTCATCGTCCCCCTCCTCCTCCTCCTCCTCGTCCTACCCTTCACCCTGACCCTCCTCCTCCTCCTCATCCTCCTCCTCCTCGTCCTCCTCCTCAAAATCCGCATCCCCATCATCATCCTCATCCTCCTCACCCTCATCATCCTCATTCTGCCCCTCGGCTTCTCGCAATCAGATTCGTCCTCATCCTCCTTCCCCAGCTTCAACTTTCCAATCACCTCGCACCTCTCCTCCTGCTACTGCTGCTGCTGCTGATCCTCCTCCTCCTCGTCCTCCTCCTCCTCATCCCCCTCCTCCTCCTCCTTCTCCTCCTCATCCTCCTCATCCTCTTCCCTCTGCTCCTACTCTTCCTCCTCCTCATCTTCGTCCTCCTCCTCCTCCTCCTCCTCCTCCTCCTCATCATCATCATCATCATCATCATCATCATCATCATCATCATCATTATCATCATTATCATCACCATCATCGCCATCATCGCCATCATCATCATCATCCTCCTCCTCCTCCTCCTCCTCCTCCTCATCATCATCATCATCATCGTCATCATCATCACCAGCATCATCATTATCATCCTGGTCAGTCTCATCCCTCTTACCCTCCTCTTTCTCCTCCTCCTCCTCGCCCTCCTCTTCCTCCTCATCCTCCTCCTCCCCCTCGTCCTCCTCCTCCTCCTCCTCTTTCTTCTTCTCCTCCTCCTCCTCCTCCTCCCTCTCCTTCTCCCGTCCCCTCCTCCTCCTCCTCCTCCTCATCACCCTCCTCCTATTATCCCATTCCCCCTCACCTCGTGCCTGAGCAGAGGGCGAATGGGGGGGGCGGGGCAGAGAAGCTCGGCTGGCGGCCACAGACCTCGGTGTTTGGGGGGGGGGGCCAAAACGAAATCACATGTTGATTTTCGTGAGCATTTTGCGATGTGGAAGCCGTTTCTAACCAGGTCCAGCATCAGCAAGTAGACGTGCATGTTGCCGTTCAGGTCGGGCACGCAGGCGATGTCCATACCAAGGCATTGGTTGAACTTGGTCCACTTCGGTAAGCTTGCGATTGGATGCGCTGGCGGTCGCTGCTGAGAGTCGCACAGCTCGCACTTGAATAGCTTCGCCGCCGAAGCCGCCGCCGGTGATCCACCGCCTGCTTGAATATGTCGGGCCAGATCTTCCACTCGTAGTGCATGTGAAAACTGAACGTGTAACTTCTTGATCGCCGCCTTGAGTGCCGCTGGTACTTGCTGCCATTGTTGGTATGTCTCCGCGTCTGAGCCCATGATGAGGCCTGAGCTTGACGTGAAGCCTGTAGCGGGGCATGCGTCAGTGGCGTTTGGAATTCCCAGGATGATGTCGCCACCCAGAAGCTTCTCCAACTCGCACTGCTGCTTCGTGCCCTCGAGGATTCTTTCTGCCATGTCCAGGGTCCAGACCGCAAAATCACGAGACTTACCGCCTCGGCCTTGAACTTCACCATGTCCGTGATCTCTTGTACACCGAACCTCCAGTGCATATGCCAATGCCACTGCTGTCGTTACAAACCTCGTTGGCTTTTGAAGCACATTTCCACGATCATCTCGTATATCGAAAGCACATTGATCGCACCGAACCCATATCAACTCCAGTGGGAGCTCGTCCTTGATGAGGTTTCACACTTGAGAGCACAGAGGTTTCTCCAGCAGAACATGTGGCCCATGTGCCAGTCGGTGCTTGACGATCTGTAGGGCAAGTCGCACTTGTGCGAGTGCTTTCGCGCGGCGTCTGCGCCGCTCCTTCTCCGGGTAGAAGTTGTTAATGTACGAGAGGCCGTCGCGCGGGAAGGGCGCGAGCGTGAGGTGCGGGCCCTCCCCCTCGATCTCTCGCATCGTAGCTGCTTGAACGCTTGGCAGTAGCAAATCGTCGCCTGTGGTGCGTAAGTCCTTGCACTTGCCAGTCTTGCGTCCACAGCTGTCCGCGAGCTTCGTGACATTGCACTCCGCCGTGCATCTCCTTCACCACCGTCCCAGGGACAAACAGCCGATGTTGATCCTTGCGTAGTACGGTCCAGGTCGCCCGCTGCTCTCGCGCATGATCTGCGATCCAGGCGCCCACCTGCATCTTCCGGGACTTGGTCATGATGCGGGTGTCGCCCACCGCGGTCGTGATCTTCTCGATGGCTGCCGTCACATACTGCGACTGATCCTCCTCCTCGGCCGCCCATGCGTCCAGCGGCTTTGTGCTGATCGTCGGTGCCTCGATCTGCGTTGGCTCCTTCGGGAAATCGGTGATGTTGATCATCAGGTGGTTCTTCCGCGAGCGCGCGATCTTCACGGGCTGGTCGGATATCTTCTTGAATATATAACCTGGTCGCTCTTCACCTTGATGACTGCATCGAGGGCGCCCATCTGATCCAAACTCATGAGCATGGGGGCGTCCGAGTCTGGTAGCCTCTCGAAGTTGAGCGTGCAGTCTCGTCCCTGGATGCCGCTCGGTACTGCCTGTGCACTTTTGGCCTTGATGGGCGCCGAAGTGTTGATGCCCTTGAAGATCGTCTGAGCGGGCGTCTGGATGTCAGCCAGATCGAACTTCTCAAGATGGCTGTCGGTCGCTCGATTTCCGCCGCATGGTGCCAAGGCTGCCGTGTCTGAGACGATGTAGCCAGGAGGTGCCACCTGATCTGCCGCCATCGTGTCGATCATTTCCTCGTTGAGCTGGTTGATCGGGTTGATCGCCTCGTCGGTGTGGTTATGTGTCGGCTCGATCATGTAGACCTCGGTGGGTCTGCCGACTCCTGTCGCCAGCATGGCTGCAGCCAGCCCGGCGCGCGCCAGAAAACCTCCAGCGCGTCCACCTTTGCCTCGTCCAGCTGCTGCCGCTCAAGCCTTAGGCCCGGTGGCCTTCTTGGTTTTGCTGCACTCTGGGTCTCCAGCCCAGTGTCCTCCTTCGCCGCGCGCTCCACACTTGCTTACCTTCTGGAAAGCCCCCGGCTTATCCTGGAGCTCCTTCGAGCCGAAGCTGATCTTCCTGTCAAAGTCGATGTAGGTTTTGCCCAGCCGAAATCCACGATTCGTTTTGCCGTCCTTCATGAATTGGCGTTGCCGGGTGCAGTTGGAGCCCGTAGAGCTCTCACTGCCTTTTCCACGTCCACGTCCTTTTGCCGCGATAGCTCCACCAAGCCTTCGAACCTCCGTCGCGAACACCTGCACCTCTTCCTCGCTGAGGTCGTTGATGTCCACGATGGCCATGGCCCGCTCGAGCTCCTCTACTTCGGCGGACAAAACTTCCATCTCCTCTCCGTCCTCGTCTCCACCACTATCTTCTTCTCCCTCAGGGTCGTCCTCGTCACCTTCGTCGTCCTCGGGGTCTGCGGGGTAGGCTGAGTTCCACCTGAACTTGCGCCCTCCATCTCGTCGTCCACCGTGTTGTCGCTGCTGCGATCTACGAGCGTCGATGCCGTCGAGGTGAATCTCGAGCACCTCTCAAATCGCGTCCCAATCGCACTCGTTCTGGGCCTGGCCCAGGAACGCGTTGTGCTGGGTCTCGGTGATGTCGCGCATGTCCAGCAAGAAAAACGTCCGCAAATCTTATGAAACCTGCGCGCTGCCGCCGGTCAAATACTTGAGCTTCTCGTAGGAGCCCGTTTTCCTTTGAATGAAATCCTTTTATCGGCTCGTTGGACCGACGATGTCCGCGCTTGAAATAACCCAGAAAAGCCTTGTGATTCTGCAATGGCGCCACCTTCTCGCAGTGTGAACGCACACGCTTTATCAAGATGTCTAGAGCTTCTTCTGTCGCTGCCTCTTTCTCTGCTTGCGTCTCGCTTTTCTTGAAAAACTTACTGAAATCTGCCGCCGAAGTCTTCGGGTCTTTGTGACTTCGCGTCCACGCCCTGTCCGTCAAACTGTTCTTGACCTTCGCGATGAAAGTATTTCTCTTCTCTGCCATCTCTGCGCCTAAAAATCCAAGCCGAACTCGTTCGCCCCATTCTTCTGCCGACGCTGCGTCTCAACAAGGAATGCCGTCTTTCTCGAGCCACACGTGCCCATCTTTGCGCTCGTCCGAAACCTGCGACATTGTGCCGAACGGGTCGTCGCAAGTGGTGAACTTGAAGGGGTCGGTGAACTCGGTGAAGCCGGTGAACTTTATGAGGTGGTGGTCGAGAACGAGTTCTCAAACAAATATGAAGCGCCTGACTGCCAAGAACGAGTCTTTTGGATATGAAAGAGCGTTGGGAAACTGCACCAATGAACTAGCATTGGCCGTCTCGAAACACAAGCTCCGCACTACCAGTGTCAATGATAATGATTGTCGAGCCTTCTCGGTCGATCGTATATGAAACGGCGCGTCCAGCACCGCGCGCACAGCTTGCTGAAATCAGGGGAACCCCCGTCGCAGACTGGAGCACATTTGATAACTTGTTATCGCTGTCTGGCTCAAAAAGTGGATCCTCTGATATCGTTTGAGTGAACAAACGGCCGCGGCAAAACATAACGTGTCATGTTATGTGTTTTAAAAGTCCTGGAGCCCTGGTCGGGGCAACAATCTCTTAGCTGCTGATCTATTGCGTTTCGGGCTGTCCCAAAACCTTTCATTTTCGCACTAGGGGGCCTCTTGGGGCCCTCTTGGGAGCCTCTCTGGGCCCTCTTGGGCCGTCTTGTGGCCCTCTTGGGCCGTTCTGGGCTCCTCTGGGTCCGTCTTGGGCCCCTCTTGGGCCGTTTTGGGGCCCTCTGGGGGCCTCTTGGGCCGTCTTGGGGCGATTTTTGGAGCCTCTTGGGCCGTTTTGGGCCGTTATTGGCCCGGAAGGGCGAGAACCCGAAACAAACTTCAAAAGCAAGTTAAAAATCAATAACATCTGCCTCTTCGAGCCGTCTTGGGGGGCCTCTTGGAGGCATCTTGGAGCGTCTCGGGGCTCCCTTGGACCGTCTTGAGGCCATCTTAATACATATTGGAACGGTCTTGGACAGTCTTGGGGTTTCTTTGAGCGCTCTTGGGCCCTCTTGGGTCTCTTGGGCCCCTCTTGGGAGCATCTTGGGCCGTCGTGGGCGCTTCTAGGGCCGTCTCGGGCGCCTCTTGGGCCGTCTTGGACGCCTCTTGGGCCGTCTTGGGGGGAGGGGGGGGGGCGATTGTCCGGATCCCCTCCCGCTTCGCCCCTCCCGTGGGCCCCTCCCTTAAGGGCTTCGCCCCACCTGAACGTCATCACTCGTACCTCGCTCTTTCCGTTGCCTCCAGGACGCTTCAGGGAGGCCCAAGAGGGCCCCAATACGGCCCAAGAGCGCTCAAAGAGGGCCCAAGAAGGCCTCAAGACGGCCAAAGAGGCCCCCAAGACGAACTGGAGTCCAGTTCGCACCGAAAGAGCCCCAGATCCCCCCGAGGTCGGGCGAACTGGATGCCAGTTCGCTTCGAAATGGCTCCAACATGGGCCCATGCCCCCTCGAATCCAGGCGAACTGGATTCCAGTTCGCCCCGCAATGGCTTTATATCCCGAGATCGGGCGAACTGGATTCCAGTTCGCCCCGAAATGGCGAAACGCCCCCCCAAGATCGGGCGAACTGATCGGGCGAACTGGATTCCAGTTCGCGCCGAAGTGGCCCCAGATTCCAGTTTGCCCCGAAGTGGCCCCATACCCTCCCGAGATCGGGCGAACTGGATTCCAGTTCGCGTCAAAATGGCCCCAGATCCCCCCGATATCGGGCGAACTGGATTCCAGTTCGCAACAAAATGGCCCGAGATCGGGCGAAATCCAGTTACCGAAGTGTTTTTTGGGGGGGCAACAACGAAATCACAGGTTGATTTTCGTAAGCATTCTGCGATGTGGAAGCCGTTTCTCCCTCCCGATATCCCGGGGGTCTCCAGAACCCCGGGCGTCTCCAGAGACCCCCCAGAGGCCCGGAAAGGACCGATTCTGCCCGGAACCTTCGATCCTCGATCTTCGATCCCTCCCCTTCCTTCTTTTCCTTATCGATCCTCTTTTTTCCCTCCTCGATCCTCTTTCTGCCCCCCCCCCTCCTCCTTCTACCCCCCCCCCTCGCCTCCCCCCTTCAGTCGACGCAAATCCGTTTAAAATCGTTCCTCAGACCTTCCGGACACGGCCTCCAGAGGCTTAACAGGCGAACGACGTCCTCGAACGTCATTGTCTCCTCGAGGGTCATTCTCATCGCCGACGCGTGGGAGTGAATTTTCGCCAGGGTGACCTTTGGCGCGCGGCTCTGAAGGACTCGGATGCGCCCCTCGTCGTCGCAGCCGGGCGTAGCTAGAAAAACGAGCCAGTTTGGACCCCGGGAGGGGTCCGGGCGGCGATTTGGAAGCGGCTTTGTGCGTACCAAAGGTGTGTTTTGAGGCGGCCCTGTGCGTACCAAAGGTTCCCCTCGCCAAGACTCCCTCTTGCGCCCCCCGACCTCCCGCCCCCCTTTTCGCGCCGAGCGCGACCGCGCAGCTCCTCAGCCACGTCTCGGCTCGGTCAGACGTCGGCCGCGGCCTTGGCCGTGGCCGTGGCCGCGGCCGCGGCATTGGCCGCGGCTGTGGCGGCCGCGGCGCCGGCGGCCGCAGGGGCGGCGGCGTCGGCGCAGGCCACCGAGCCCTCCGCCGCCGCCGCCGCCACCGGCGAGGAGGCAGGAGCGACGCCGGCAGCGGTCGACGATCGAGGTGTGGCGCGTTTCCCTTTTTTGTCAGGCCTCCAGGGGCGCACTCGTGGCCACGGCAGGATCCGCTTCGAAGTCCTTCCCTCCAACCTGCCCTCCCCCCAGGAGGGGTCGGCGTGCTCGAAGTCCTTCCCTCCAACCTGCCCTCCCCCCAGGAGGGGTCGGCGCGCTCGCCCCAGGAGGGCCTGCCCCCCCCCCCAGGAGAGCCAATTCCCCCCCCCCACCCCCAGGAGGCGCCGGCCTGCTCCCCCCAGGAAGGGTCGGCTTGCCCCCCCCAGGAGGGGTCGGCCTGCCCCCCCCCCCCAGGAGGGGCAACCTGCCCCTCCCACCCTCGTCGCCGCGGCTTTGTAAGATGCCAGATCATGGTCAGAGCACCCTCCGTTCGCCCTGCATACCGCGGGCGCCCGGCGCGCGAGCCGTGGCGACCACGAAGCTTCGCTCGTGGAGCTTTCGCGCTTTTTCTCATGAACAGGACCCGCCGGGCCCAACCCGAAATTTCCCTTATCCTGTCCCAAGAGCCCCTGCGCACATAATGTCCTAAGAGTATTTGCCCGTAGACATTCCCGAAGCAGCGCGGACCCCTTGACCGCAGGCCCAATAGATAGTCCAGGGCCCGCTGGGCCTGAACGCAGTGCCCATGTCAGAGTCCCGCACTGGACGCCGCCCACGTATTTACCCAGACGCGGGGCAGCTGATCTTGGGTAGCTTGGGCCTTTGTCGGGGCCCGCCCCGGGAGCTTCGAGGCCAGCGTGGACCTCCCCATTGCCCGAATGATTGAGAAGGCGATTTCAGTTCGCTTTACCGCGGGCGATCTTGGGCAACGCAGGACCCATCGAGGCGCTCCGATGCCACTCTGGGTCCGCGTGAGGACCGCAAAGGTGGCGAACTGGATTCCAGTTCGCGCGATATCAGGGGATATTGGCCCATCGGGGGGCCATCCTGAGCTCTCGGAGGCCGCGTCGGGCCCACTTGAGGGGCCGAAGGGCGACGAACGGGGGCCCAGTTGGCCCTATCTTGGGCGATATTGTCCCAAAATTCTTGGTGGCCCTCGATCCTTGGAGAATTGAGGCCCTCCTGGGGCCCTTTGGGGGAAGGGGGGGGGGGGTCGTTGTTTTTGAGGGGCGATCTGGGACCCCCGGGCCCTTCAAATTAAGGGGTGGGCAATTCAGGTCCCGTTCTCGGGGGCGTCTGAAGGCCGCCGCCCTGGGGGCCCCCTTGGGCGGTGGGGGCCGTCTTGGAACCATCGATTTTTAAAACGGGGTTCGCTCGTGAGCAGTGTCCCTCGACATCGCCTCAAATCGCTGATTGCACCGCTCTTGGGTGTTCTTCGGGCCGTCTCGGGGCGCTCTCGGGGCTCTCTCGGGGCTCTCTCGGGGTCCTCTTGGGTCACTTTTGGAGCCCCCCCCCCCTGGGGGCCTCGGGGGGCCATTGGAAGCGACGCGGCGAGAATGCCAGATGTGAGCAAAGACCAGGACCCTGTTAGGCTCGAAAGGCTCGTAGGTCAAGGGGACTTGGGCCTACTTTCAGGAACTTTACGAGTTAGCCCAGCAGTATATCATGAGAGACGGCAAAAACAGATGCGTTTCCTGGCGTTCCATGGCATCCCTGAGCCAGGTCCTGCCCATGAATCAGGCCCTGCCCCCCTGCCCCCCGCGCCCCAGGAACGACCCCAAACGATGCCGGCATCGACCCCAACTTCGGAACGACGGGATAAGAATCTTGGTATGATGTGTCCTAGGCTGTTGTGAGCTTCGCTTGTGCCGTTGTGAGCTTCGCTTGTGCTTGGTCCGACCATTGCCACTGCCACTACCACTACTACTACTATCTCCCTCGCCCCCCCCCCTCTCTCCGTCTTTCCTACTCCTTCCGGCTGGATATAGTTACCGGCCCCCGAACTTCATTATCCCCGGGGGATTTATCCTGGGGGGGCAGGGTTTTAAAATCGGAGGTCGGCCTTCTTCTCCTCTTCTTCCTCCTCCTCCCCCCCCCCTTC
This sequence comes from Prorocentrum cordatum, assembly GCA_963575745.1. Taxonomy (NCBI): domain Eukaryota; class Dinophyceae; order Prorocentrales; family Prorocentraceae; genus Prorocentrum; species Prorocentrum cordatum. The sequence continues at coordinate 280,739 of CAUYUJ010018349.1, read as the reverse complement.
TTCCCTCCTCCTTCCGCCCCCCCCCCTCCACGTCTCGCCCCCGACGTCGCGCACTGCGTCCCCCGAGGCCTCGACAACGCATTCTTTTTTGGAGGGGTTTTACCCCGGGTCGTTTTGAACGGCCCCGGGGGGGTCCGGGAAACGGCAGCCAGAGGCCGAAAACGTCGGAAACCCACTCGTGTGGTCGACGCTCCCGCTCTCCCTGGAGCGACGTGCGCGTTCGCCCCGCCCCCCGAGGCCGCCCTGCCGCTCGCCGGCCACCCCGCGGCGCCGCTGGGCGCCGGGCGCGATCCCGCGAAGGCTGCCCCGCCGCCGGCCGCCCGGCGCGCGGACGTCCGGGGCATTCGAAGGTCAGCACGAGGTCCCGCCCTAGAGTTCCGACGCCGCGAAATTCACTGGAAAGGTTTCTGGCCGCTGGAGGCCCTCGCCGGGGCCTGGGGGCGTCAAAAAGCCACCTGGGATGGAAAGCCGGTCCCGGGGGAGGGTTTCCAGATTTCGGGGGTCAGCTCGGAGTCGGAGTTCGGATTTCCCCCCAGTCGACCCGACGCAGTTTGGGGGCGCGACCCCTCGCGCGCGTCCCCGCTGGGCAGCGGCTGTCTTCGATCCGATCCGCTCTGCCCCCGCTACCCTTGCGTGCGCGCCTTCTACCGCGGTGCGTGCCTACGAGTCCTGCGATCTCTCTGAGACGGCGCTGTACGAACTCGGCCGCAGGATTAGGATGTCGCGCCCGTAGTGGGCGAGAATATGTTCATTAGTCGGCAGCGTCGAAACAATCCTAATTTCATTCGGGCGCCACGGCGCGGCGCATTGCACGTGAAGGAGGAGGAGAGCATGTAAGAAGGGAGAATCCATAGCGCGGATGAGGGTTAGGAGGGCGGGCGAGGGATAGGAAGGCGGATGAGGAGGCGGCGGACGAGGCGAGATTAGACGGAATGCCGTAATGCAGCCATCTAGGGCGACCTATTCCGTAATGCAGCCATCTAGGCCACAGCCATTTTGGCGAAGGCCTTTCAGTGGGCGAGCTGGAGTTGCCACCGCCCTGCAGAGAGCGAGCGTCCGCCCGTCATGGCGGCACACTTGCAGTTCGTGGAGAACGAATGGACTTGCCCGCAGTGGGTGTCGCTCAGTGACGGGCCGTGGGTGGACGCACCCTACATGCAGTGGGACCGCGCCACGGGCTCGTGGAAGTGCCTTATGTGCACTACGAATGGGAGCACAGTGACGGCAGATCACTTGGCGGCGGCCAGACACAAGAACAGGACAGAGGGAGTCTGGAACAATTTGGCATCTTTCACTCGCGGCTGGGGGGGGGGTCATCGTGCAGGTTCACACGGACGACAACTACATCCAAACACCTCCGCAGCAGTTGGCGCTGCCAGCGCCTCAGCTAGCGCAAGCGGCACCAGGACTTCAGCCGCCGCCCGCAGCAGCTGGCCGCGGCCAGCCAGCACCTCCAGCTGGACATCAGCCTCCGGCAGCTGGGGCTCCAGCTGGACCTCCGCCTCCAGCAGCTGGAGCTCCAGTGCTTCAGCCGCCGCCCGCACCAGCAGGGCAGCCAGCAGCAGCAGCTGGCCAGCAAGCACCAGGACCGTCGCCCACGGAAACGCTGCTGCAGGCAATCGTCGACGGGATCGTTGGTTTGCAGGCGGGTACGAATGCCACGCACGAGGCCATCGAGGAGTCGAACAACTTGTTGCAGACGCTCGCAGAGCGAGTGCAGTTGGTGGCGGACCGCGTCGCGGAGACCAACGAGCTGCTCGGGGTTATGGCCCAGGCAGCGCCGCGCGGGTCGCCAGCGCAGGCCGTGCGCGCGAACCGCGGTGATGCGGCGCCCTCCCAGGCGGCGCCCTACCAGCAGCATGGCACTGACGCGGCGCCTACCCCCCCGTGATGCGGCGCGCGACGCATCGGACATGTATCGCGATACATCGATACATCGGACTCTGCATCGGACTGTGCGTCGATACATCGGAGTTTATGCACCGAGTTGGGGGTCGGACTACGTTTGCATATGGCGATGCGCATCGTCGGCAGCCGATTTCAATGTTGTATAATAGGGGCGCAGCGGGCATTTTTCCCCGACGGCGGCTCATCTGCTCGTGCCACACGTGACCTCGGGGTCGCCCCGCACTTGCGCGATCCGATACTGCTTTCCCCTGGCCCTTGGGGGGCACTGTGTGCATTCGGAGCTCTCCCGTGGGATGGCCCTCCTAGGGAGAGCGATTAGTCTTCCTGACAGGGAGGGCGAGCCTCGTTGTGAAGATTGGAGCGCATGGCCCACTGCGCTATGCAATGCAGAAAGAAAAACATTAGCCTGGCGTAGGACCCAACCATGTGCAATTGTGAACACCGCAGTTGTGAATATCTTCTTCGGTGGCGCTCAGGCTTATTCAAATGGCGATCTTGCTCGCCAAGCTGATTCAAATGGTTTACGCCGCCCAGACGCACATACACGCACACGCACGCACACACACACACACACACACACACACACACACACACACACACACACACACACACACACACACACACACGTGTCGACGCCACTCCGCGCCATCGAGATCTTGCGCATCGAGCGGTAGTGTTGGTGTGCTCCACGCGTGGAAGAGGGGCTGGGTTCTTCGCCAAGGTAAGTTGCGGGAGCAGCTCGCAGACTGCAATGCTTGGGCGTATTAACAAATCCACATCGGTGTTCGGGTCCCTCCTCTAACCTTACCGCTGCGCTACTGTCCGCCACCTTCGGTCCATTCTTCGGCCCCGTCTGCGGTCGCACCCTCCGACGGCGACTGGAGCACTGAAGCACCGTCCCCGATTCCTCTAAATCAATTCATGTGCGCCCGTGATGGTGCTAACCCTCGTCGGCAATTGTGCCCCCCTGCGCTGTGGGTGGGGGGGGAAAGGATGGGGGGTACGGGGCAGGGAGTAATGGCTGGGGAGTACGGCATGGAGAGCAAGGGATAGGGAGTAAGGGGTGGGTGGGGAAGAGGTGTGAGGATGCTGGGGGTAGCACCTCCTGGGATACGGTCAGTGCCTTTTGTCATCACCGTATTGCCATCGCCTCTTTCCGCCCGCCGAGATCGGGCGAACTGGATTCCAGTTTTGTCTCAAAATGGCACCCGATCCCCCCGAGATCGGGCGAACTGGATTCCAGTTCGCACCGAAAGGGCCCCAGATCCCTCCGAGATCGGGCGAACTGGATTCCAGTTCGCCCCGAAGTGGCCCCATGCCCCCCCGAGATCGGGCGAACTGGATTCCAGGTTGGCTCCATATCCCCCCGATATCAGCTCCATATTCCCCCGAGATCGAGCGAACTGGATTCCAGTTCGCCTCAAAATGGCCCCCGACCCCCCCGAGATCGGGCGAACTGGATTCCCCGCCGAAAGGGCCCCAAATCCCTCCGAGACCGGGCGAACTGGATTCCAGTTCGCCCCGAAGTGGCCCCATCCCCCCGAGATCGGGCGAACTGGAATCCAATTCGCGCCAAAATTGCCTAGGACCCCCCCCCGAGATCGGGCGGACTGGATTCCAGTTCGCTCCACAATGGCTGCACCCCCCCCCCCCGAGATCAGGCAAACTGGATTCCAGTTCGCCCATCAAAGGCCCCATCCCCTCCCGTGATCGGGCGAACTGGATTCCAGTTCGCCCCGAAATGGCGAAGCACCCCCCCAAGATCGGACGAACCAGAATCCAGTTCGCACCGAAAGGGCCCCAGATCCCCCCGAGATCGGGCGAACTGGATTCCAGTTCGCCTCAAAATGGTTCCAACATGGGTCCATGCCCCCTCCGAGATCGGGCGAACTGGATTCCAGCTCGCTCCGCATGCGTGTGCGTGTGCGTGTGCGTGTGCATGCGCGTGTGCGTGCGCGTGTGCGTGTGCGCGTGCGTGTGCGTGTGCGTGTGCGTGTGCGTGTGCGCGTGCGTGTGCGTGCGCGTGTGCGTGTGTGCGTGTGCGTGTGCGTGCGTGCGTGTGCGTGCGTGTGCGTGTGCGTGTGCGTGTGCGTGTGCGTGTGCGTGTGCGTGTGCGTGTGCGTGTGCGTGTGCGTGTGCGTGTGCGTGTGCGTGTGCGTGTGCGTGTGCGTGTGCGTGTGCGTGTGCGTGTGCGTGTGCGTGTGCGTGTGCGTGTGCGTGTGCGTGTGCGTGTGCGTGTGCGTGTGCGTGTGCGTGTGCGTGTGCGTGTGCGCGTGCGTGTGCGTGTGCGTGTGCGTGTGCGTGTGCGTGCGCGTGTGCGCGTGCGTGTGCGTGCTGCGTGCGTGCGTGCGTGCGTGCGTGCGTGTGTGCAATCGGTCGCGACGATTAGTGTAACGACCACAGTGACGAGCGCGAGGGCGACAGCGACGGCGATGACAAACACGACGACGAGTACTATAATGACGTCGGTGATGGTGTAGTTGATGACGCATGTCATGAGCAGCGCGACGATGATGATGAGGCTCATGAGGCTGACGACGATGAAACTGATGACGTTGATGACAACGGTGGTGAAGTCACCGTGGGCGCGTGTTGCCAGATGAGATGGGGGCGCTCGCTCGAAGGGGAGCGTTCCTCAGGGTCCGACAACCCGCACCCATGCCCATAGCCAATCCTCCTCCTCCCAACGACCCCCCTATGGGTATGGGTGTGTGTTGTTCGTTCGTCACATACTGCCACCGTACCCATTTTGGCTCAACCCATGTTGAGCAAACGGCTCCCGAACTCCCGAACTCCCGAGCTGTCGGGGCCGCAGCATCATAAGCATGAAGCGTCCAGCTGCTGCCGGCGGAGCGGGCGCAGCCCCAGCGCCAGCCCCGAAAGCGGCCAGACAGGATGACGCGGGCACGCCTTCATTCACGTCGGTGTATGACGTGGAGACGCGCGTTTTCACGAAGTATTGGCCGTCGGCATACACGCAGTGGTGGAACGACAATGGCGTTTGGCGGCACGCACGCTGGAAGTGCCTAGACGTCGTCTATCTTGATGGTGTTTACAAGTACATCCGATGATGGCGTTCATCTCTGCAGCGCTGCCGTTCATATTCATGCAGGCAGCCGTTCATATGCCTCAGCGCGTTGGTTTTCAGTTCGTATCAGATTCGATCATTATGCATACCATTGCGCTGGATTTCAGTGCGTCTCATTATTTGCGCTGGATTTCAGTGCGTACCATTGCGCTGGATTTCAGTGCTGGATTTTCAGTTGTTCAGATCCTTGCGCTGGATTTCAGTGCGTATCATTATACATATCATTTTAGCTCTCAGCTGCAGGCTTGATCGCGTCGCAGCCTTTCATCATATCTCCGCAGCGCGTGCCGTTCATATGCCAGTCGCTCATATTCCTCATGCTGATTATATAGGAGGTTTCCTCGCCGTGGCGACTTCCGATCGCGTCGCAGCCTTTCCCATCTCAGCAGCGCGTTTGGCGTTGTCTTTCTTATGGTCGAATGGAATCGGTCGCAACGGATGCAGCAGGAAAAAATTATCCTGGCGAAGGACCCAACCATATGCAATTGTGAATACTGCAATTGTGAATATCTTCTCGGTGGAGCCCCCTACGGGGCCACGAAACGCACGAGGGGTGTGCCGAAATGGGTATGCGGGACGCATGCGGGCACACCCACTGGGGCCTTCGGTGGGCAAATAGCTCCACATCCCCACGGGATCGAGCGAACTGGATTCCAGTTCGCCCTGACATGGCTCCATATCCCCCCGAAATCGGCTCCATATCCCCCCGAGATCGGGCGAACTGGATTCCAGTTTTGTTTCGAAATGGCGCCCGATCCCCCCGAGATCGGGCGAACTGTATTCCAGTTCGCACCGAAAGGGCCCCAGATCCCTCCGAGATCGGGCGAACTGGATTCCAGTTCGCCCCGAAGTGGCCCCATGCCCCCCCGAGATCGGGCGAACTGGATTCCAGGTCGCCTCAAAATGGCCCATATCCCCCCGAGATCAGCTCCATATTCCCCCGATATCGAGCGAACTGGATTCCAGTTCGCATCAAAATGGCACCCGACCCCCCCGAGATCGGGCGAACTGGATTCCCCACCGAAAGGGCCCCAAATCCCTCCGAGACCGGGCGAACTGGATTCCAGTTCGCCCCGAAGTGGCCCCATCCCCCCGAGATCGGGCGAACTGGAATCCAATTCGCACCAAAATTGCCTAGGACCCCCCCGAGATCGGGCGAACTGGATTCCAGTTCGCTCCACAATGGCTGCACCCCCCCCCGAGATCGGGCAAACTGGATTCCAGTTCGCCCATCAAAGGCCCTATCCCTCCCGTGATCGGGCGAACTGGATTCCAGTTCGCCCCGAAATGGCGAAGCACCCCCCCAAGATCGGACGAACCGGAATCCAGTTCGCACCGAAAGGGCCCCAGATCCCCCCGAGATCGGGCGAACTGGATTCCAGTTCGCCTCAAAATGGTTCCAACATGGGTCCATGCCCCCTCCGAGATCGGGCGAACTGGATTCCAGCTCGCTCCGCAATGGCCATATATCCCGAAATCGGGCGAACTGGATTCCAGTTCGCCCCGAAATAGCGAAACACCCCCCCAAGATCGGGCGAACTGACCGGGTGAACTTTATTCCAGTTCGCTCCGCAATGGCTGCATACCCCCCCGAGATCGGGCGAAATGGATTCCAGTTCGCTCCGCAATGGCTCTATCCCTTGCCGAGATCGGGAATGGCTAAGCCCCCCCCCAAGACCAACTCATGGTGGTGGCGGTGGAAAACAAACCCATCATCCGACCGCCGTCGGTGTGCCATGTTTGGGCGCCCGGGCGGGGTCGGCGTCGGCAGTTTCGGGCGTTGCGTCATTCGGAGGTTGACAGACTTCCTACCTGACGGGTCGATTGGCGAATTGGCAGTGTTCGGTTCGCGGGAGGGCGTCGCGGCCGTCTTCTTTGCGGGTCCAGGTCCCTCGGCGTTGGTCCTGGGCTGTTTTCACTAGAGGTTTGCTAAAGGGAGGCTTGTCCATCGCCGAGTAATGGGAGGAGAAGCGATACCCATCGGTCGGTGAAAGCAGGTACTTTTGGATTCCCGGTTCCCATTCTACTTTAGCCGCCCCCCCCTGCCTCAAGAGTCGAGCGGCCGGCCCTCCCCCCTCCTCTTCGGGAGGCGGGCGGAAGCCCAGCTTGCTTTCAACGTCTTCCTCCTTCGGGGTTCTGCTTGTTTCCCCCGACCGATGGATGCCCGGGGGGGGCGGGGAGAAGGGGTGCGCGTCTCGTGCCCTGGCCACGTGGGGCCATGCGTGGCCCCTTTGGGGCCCAGGAGGGGCGCGGGAGGTGCTTGCTCCTTCGCCTCCTTCGCGCAGTCCCCCCCCCCACACGGGCCGATGGCTGCCCGCCAGCGCCGGGGACTCGTCGGGGGCGCGTCCCACCGACAGCTACTGCGATGCGACAGATCGGGAGCTTCGAGGCGGGGGTCGATGCAAACGGGGGTCAGCCAGAGCACCCAATCTTGCAGGATCCTGGAAGGCCAGGGGCGCATTGACCCGGGCTTGAGTGCAAGATCCTGCAGGATCTTGCAGGAGCCTTCGCATTGACCCATGTCTGGATTGACCCGGGTCAGAAGATCTTCGAATAGCAGCGGCCTGCGCGTTTGTGGTGCCCCCCCGCCCCCCCCCTTCGAAATCCGCGCTGCAAAGGGTCACTCTCGCCCATGGTCGCTCTTACGTGTAGCCGATGGCAGGAACTGGCTCCGCTGGTCTAGGCCTCGCAGATGGGGTCGGAGCAAATTGGGTCGGATGATCGCGCCGCATCGCCGATGCCTCGGTGACGCAACTCGATGTGGAGCCCGACTTTCCCCACGCCAGTGTCGCTGATGCACCGCCGATTCTTCGGTGATGCATCGTCGATGCATCGTCGGTGCGGCACGATCCGCCGACCCCATCGACTCGGACCTCACCTGTCAGGCCTCTGGATAGGCTCAAGGGGTCCAGCGTTCAAGGACCGTGGTCTTGGGCTCTGGCGGCATCCGCAGTGGGGGTGAGGTTGCTACGCACGGCTAAGTACACGCCTGCCGGTGAAAGCGCGCATTTCTGGACTTCCCGTTGACGGCCCTCATCCTCGCGCTGCTCCTCCTGTTGCCCCTCAGCCGCTGCTGGCCCAGTCCGAACCAGGCCCCGCCGTCCCGCCGTTGGAAGCATGTATGTTTGGATTCCCAGCTCCTCGATATACGCGGCCGCCTGTCCGCCGGTCCGCGTACTTCTTTCGACTGTTATGCTCCTTTGTCCTCCGTATCCGTTTTGGCTCGAGCAAGCCTGCCGCTTGCCCCGCGGCTGCGCGCGCGGCCGCCCGCCGGCAGCCCTATGCGCCGCTGCGCGGCTGCGCCGCTGGGCCCCCGCGGCGCTTGGCAAGGGCCTGGCTCATGCCTCCTTTCGGCAGCGTCGGGTTGCCTGAGGTCGTGGACGCCCGAGATGGGCACGGAAAGGATGGGTACGATGTCCAACAGCAGTTCCTGTTCATTCTGTCGCTGTCCACGCCGCCGCGGCCTGTGTCCATTCGAGACAGAAGGCCGCCTGCCCAACAACGGCCGCTGTTGGTTTGGGACAGCAGTTGTTGTTGGGCATTGTACCCATTCTTTCGGTACCCATTCCGGGTATCCAAAAAGGTGGGTGCATGGAGGCGCCCTCCGCCGCGCGCGCCGCAGCCGCCCGCCTGCCCGTTCCCGCCCGCGCAGCCCCCCCAGCTGGCCAAAGAAGGGCAGGCGCAGCCCACCGAGGCGCCGGCGGGCGGCGACCGCGGAGCCCGCGGGGCGCCAGCCAAGGCGCGCCCGGCAACGCGCCGCCGCCGCAGCCGCAGCCGCCGCGGCGGCGGCGGCGCCGCTTCGCAGCCAGAGGCCGCCGAGGAGGAGGACGAGTCCTGGGGCGCCTGGACCGCAGCTGGGAAGCGGCCGGCGGTGGGGGACGAGGCCGCCGAGGAGGGCGAGTCCTGGGGCGCCTGGACCGCGGCCGGGAAGCGGCCGGTGGCGGAGGCCGAGGCCGCCGAGGAGGACGAGTCCTGGGGCGCCTGGACCGCGGCCGGGAAGCGGCCGGCGGCGGAGGCCGAGGCCGCCGAGGAGGACCAGTCCCGGGGCGCCGGGACAGCGGCCGGGAAGCGGCCAGCGGCGGAGGAGGCCGCCGAGGATGACGACTCCTGGGGTGCCTGGACCGCGGCCGGGAAGCGGCGTGCGGCGGCGGAGGAGGCCGCCGAGGATGACGACTCCTGGGGCGCCTGGACCGCGGCTGGGAAGCGGCCGACGGCGGAGGCCGAGGCCGCCGAGGACGAGTCCTGGGGCGCCTGGGGCCCGACTGGGAAGCGGCGTGCGGCAGAGGCCAAGGCCGCCGAGGCGGACCAGTCCCGCAGGACTGGGAAGGCCAAGGCCAAGGCCGCAGAGGCCAAGGCCGCCGCCAAGGCCGCCGCCAAGGCCGCCGTCCTGGGAAGCGGCCCGCAGGCCAAGGCCGCCCCACGGGGCGCCTGGGGCCCGGCTGGGAAGCGGCGTGCGGCAGAGGCCAAGGCCGCCGAGGCGGACCAGTCCTGCTGGACTGGGAGCCCAGAGGGGAGATTCCGCAAAGGTTTTGCGGAATAGCTTTTTCCTTTATTTTGTGTTGATTCCTTAAATATGGTGTGATTCTTGTGTGTTCCGCTGATTTGTTTGCGTTCCGCTGTTTTGTGTGCGTTCCGCTGTTTCGTGTGCGTTCCTCTGTTTTGTTGTGTTGATCTCGGTGGTGATGATGTTGACGATGTTGATGCAATTGTTAATTCCGCTGCGTCTCCTTGATGATGGTGGAGATGGCGATGATGTGACGATGCGCATGGCATGCATATGTATGTGTATATATATACATATAAATGTATATATATACACAACTACACAATTACATAAACACACGCATACATGCATACGTCCACATACACATATTTATACAAACATACATACATACAGACATACATACATACATACATACATACATAACTATATAACTACATACATACACACATACATATACATACATACAGGTCCTTATATTATCATATACATATATTTATATAATGTTATGGGATTGCGAGCGTGCAATATTCTAGAAACACTTGTCGCCGACATGGAATGGGATAGCAGTGAGAAAGAAAGAGGCAGACCGAACTTCCCCCGCACTCCAGCTCGAGCGGCCTTCCTGCGCGTCGGCGCCCCAGTAGGCCACGCGCGAAGAGGCAGGGATGACAACAAAGAATCGGAGGAGGAGGGGGAGGAGCTGGAGGAGGGGGAGGAGGGGGAGGGGGAGGAGGAGGGGGGATTAGAAGGAGGAGGAGGAGAGGATGCAGATGGAGAAAAACGGAGCAAGCCCCAACTCACTGCATCGGGGATCTCGAGTCCTTAAAGAACGAACCGAGGGTCGTGTTGGGCTTGGGGCTCGAGGTCATCTCCTTGCCGATGCGATTGGCGCTCGCCCACGCCGCGTGGAGGGCTGCGCCGTGCTCCACGGGGTATGCCCGCGAGGCCCCCCCCCAGACTTGCGGGGCGGCCTGTCGAAGGGAGGGGGGGGGGGGGGGTGGGGGGGGGGGGGAGGGGGGCAGGAGGGGGAGGAGGAGGAGGAGGAGGAGGAGGGGGGGGAAGAGGAGGAGGAAAGGAACACAAGGAGGAGGAGGAGGAGGAGAAGGAGGAGGAGGAGGGGGAGGAGGAGGAGGAGGAGGAGGAGGAGGAGGAGGAGGAGGAGGAAGAGCCGCCGCCGCCAAACGCGCCGCCTCCTCAGGGAGGAGGAGGAGGAGGAGGAGCAGGAGCAGGAGGAGGAGGGGAACGAGGAGGAGGAGCCGCCACCAAACACGCTTCAATGAACCCCCAATGATTTCACATCAACCTCCACTGATATTTCAATGATTTCCCTCTCAGGGAGGAGGGGGAGGAGCAGGAGCAGGAGGGGGAGGAGAACGAGGAGGAGGAGCCGCCGCCAAACCCGCCTCAATGAACCCCCAATGATTTCATACCGACCCCAATGATATTCCAATGATTTCCCTCTAAGGGAGGAGGGGGAGAGGTCGCAGTTTTTTTGATAGGGAAACCGGCGTCGTGCGACGGTTGGGTCCGAAGCATCAGGGCTGGGGGAGGGAACCAAGGGCCTGCAGAGGGGATTCGATCCTGCTCGCCGTCGGCGTTGTCGGGTTTAGCTTTGCAGATGCAGTGCCAACATTCTCTCGGCAGCGTCGTGGCCAGGTGCACAGGACGTGGAGGGCCCCTGTTGCTGAACCCCTCCGAGGTATGTGAGGCACTGCTCTGCTCCAATAACCTGTGGTCTAGTAGGATTAGTATTCCTTGTTCCTCCTCCTCCTTCTCCTCCCCCCCCTCCCCCCCTCCTCCTCCTCCTCCCCCACCCCCCCCCCCATCCTAGGAGGAGGAGGAGGTGGAAGAGGAACTCGGAGGAGGGGAGGAGGAGGAGGGGGGGGGAGGAGGGGGATGAGGAGGGGGAGGAGGAGCTCCTCCCCCCCCTCCCCCTACCTCTCCTCCTCCCCTGGTCCTTCCCCCCTCCCCCCTCTCCCCCCCGTCCCCTCCTCCTCGTCCGTTATTCCCCCCCCCCCCACCTTTCCCCCCCCCTTCCCCTTCCTCAAGGGGGGGGGGGGGGGGAGGGGGGCGGGGAAGGGGGCTGACAACAATTTGATAGTTTCCCTGATCCCCATATTACCTCAGGCACGTCGGCCACGCACGGGAAACTGCAAATCCTTGACGTCGTCTGCTTTTCGAAAACACACCAGACGCACCGCGCATGCGCAAGGTAAAGAAGCCAGCTCGCAACCTGGGCCTGCACGTTCGCAAGCTCCACGGTCTCCGACGTGTCCTCCCATACCCAGTTCTCTCGTCTCCCCCCGAATCTCTTCTCTCTTCCCGTCTTGTTCGCGGCGCGCATGGCACGCTGGCAGAAAAGGGGCATGGGGGAGGAGAAAGAGGTGGAGGAGGAGCAGGAGGAGGAAGAGAAGGAGGTAAGAAGAGGAACGACCTCTCCCCCTCTCGCCCTGGACCCGCTCCTCGCACCCGATCATGCCGCCGTCGACCCTGCCGTAGACGTGAGCGGAGTTGGACCCGACCCAGGTGGCCGAATCCAACTCGGGGCAGGGGGTGGGCGAGAGCGAGCGGTTCCTCCTCTTGTCTGCTCTTTCCTGCTGCTGCAGCTCCGCCTCCTCTTGCTCCGCCTCCTCCTCCTGCACCTCCTCCTTTCTCACGTCTCCCCTCCCCCCCCCCCCCCCTGCCTCCATCCCCATCTGTGAGATTTCTGGAGACGCGTTAAACCCGAGGCCCACCGAAATAGTGATCAAGCCCCCGTGCTTGATCTGCAACGTGAGGAAGCCTAGGTGAAGCATGCCTTCGAGCGTGGTCATGTCCTTTCTGGAAGCCAGCAGAGGGGGGATTAGTGGGGGGAGTAGAATGAGCGGCACGACAATCCTTAATCGAGAGGGCCATCGAGCTCATCGAGCTCGCTATCGGACATCCGAACTGTAGGCAGGCTTCTAGATCGATGTCGACGCCGTCTGTCGAGCGCGGTTATGCGCCGTGGTGGCATTGCGAACCGCTTCATATATTATGCGGTGCGCAATGTCAGCGTGGCACCACTCCCTAGGGCACATTTCGAGCTAGAGTCTGGCAGTGACCAAGTCAGATTGGAAAGACCAATCTTCGCGCATTGCAAATCGATCGGGCCAAATGCGATCGAAAAAAAACCATCGGGGCGTTCGAGGTGGACGCCGAAGAGTCGGGGATTTGGGTGGCCATTTTAGCAGAGGTCCTCGTCAGCATGCCGAGTTCGCACATCGAACTCTCGAGTTGCACACCCCTCTTGGCGAAACGCCAGGGCTTCGCTGCCTGCCCCACTGCAGACCTGCGGGTCGAACGAGAGGCTACGCGAGATATTGGCACACCATTGGATGAGGGGGTGGATGTAGGGACGGGGGCGGGGGGAGCTCAGGAGGTGGAGGTGGGGGATGAGGGGGGGGGGGGGGGGGGGTTGGAGGACGGGGATGAGGGCGAGAAGGAGGAGGGTCAGGAGGAGAGCGAAGGAGAGAGGAGATATGGGCTCCCCCCCTTGCGCCCACAGTGCCCCCAGTAGGTCCAAAGTACGCTCTAGAGCATCCATGCGGGCGGCTGCCACCTCGGGAACTTCCAGCAGCATCGCATGGTAAGTCAATATCGGTGCATCTGCTCGAATGCGCTCGGCCAGGTCGAGCGTTTCGGGCGGCGTGCCGAGGTGGCCGCCTATCGGGCGGCATCCAACGCGAGA